>KQ988449.1:110516-122191 GCA_001598015.1 Dorcoceras hygrometricum | reverse complement strand
CAGTCGAAGCTACAGTGGATTCAGTCGCAACGCAAAGATATCCACACGCAATTGATGAACCAGTCGCAAGCAACAGCAGCATCCAGTCGAGAGCTCATATGAATCAGCTGTTGCTACTCAACCAGTCGCAAGCTTTGCATATTCAGACGACTTGGTTTTAGCGTTTTGCTCTTGCGATAAAAATTCAGCAGGAAGACTTTGTGTTGATTATTCAGCAGTCGCAACGCAAAGATTTATCCAGTCGCAAGCTTTGCATCCAGTCGACATGAATTACAGACGCAAGCAACAGCAGCATACAGTCGAGAGCTCATATGAATCAGCTGTTGCTACTCAACCAGTCGCAAGCTTTGCATATTCAGTCGACTTGGTTCCCAGGCGCAAAGAATTGAAGAAAGAGCAAAGTGCAGCAGTCGTGATGTTAAAGCAGCAGCGAAGCAGTTGACGATTTACGAAAGATGGATGTCAACTGCTGAGCTCAATTCAAATGGCGAAAGCGACAAGAAGCCTGCAAAAGAAAAGGACGCAAGTACTGTTCCCTTGTCGGTACTTTACAGAGGAGCGTTGCACTAAAATAGAAAGAAGACAAGATAGTCGTCTGAAGCGCTGAACAGTTTTGGAAGCTTTCCAACGGGAAGAAATTCTACAGAGGCTATATATTCGAGGCAACGCCCATTGAAGAAAAGTCCTGCTAAGTGTTCAGTTGGTGCAACTAAATACTGTGGGAAAATTACTTTGAATATACAGTGCACCAACAGAGGGAAAAATGAAGAGATAGACGAAGCAATCAACCGCCATTAGAGAGGAGCTTTTCACGAGTGTTGATTGCTAAGTCTAGAATTAGCTTGTTAGAGCATGTCCCTCGTGTGTGAGAAAAACAGAGAGTTTGAGAGCTACAATGTATCAATCTCACACACCCGGATTCATTCATGTGTGAATGAATCTTGAAATATGTTTACAGTTCCTGTCCAAGCATGAAGACGTAAAACTCTTGTGTATGTAGTCAGTCACACAGCTGCGGCTGTTGTGCATTTGAGAAGTAGTGGTTCCTTCCGAGGTGGAAGAAGGGGAGATGTAGGATGTTGATATCCGAACTTCCATAAACAAATATGCTGAGTATCGTGTTCTTTAAGCTTTCTGTATTGCATATCTTACTTAGCATTCTAGCACGCATCTCACGCCTAAGCATAAATCAGCACGCACGCATTTCAGCAGACTATTTACTTAGCATCGCATTTCAGCAGCACACAAGCACGAGTCTCGAACAGATTTATGTTGTACATAAATCTGTTTGAGTTATTTTAAAATATAGGATTCAGTTCTGGTATTTTTCGCATGATTTTTAAATCATACCAGATCTGTCTCCGGTGCTCTGTTTATTGTAAATGTTCAAGAACAACGAGCTATTGCAGCTCAAGAGTTATATCAGCAGCGAGAAAAATTTCTAAAGGGTTTTAACAAAGCGCTCTTGCTGCTGATCTCTTAGTGATCCTTTAATTATAAAAGGACCAACAATAATTGAAGCAACTTCGAACAGAGTAAAACGAAGGTATAATTTGACATGAGAGTCAGGGAATTAGAATACTCAAGAAGGATATTTCTTGAGTGCATAACGAAGAGAATTGAATTGATTCTAATGCCCAGGACTGAGTTGGCCTGATTTTCGAAGCCGGAGATGGTTTCGATAGATGAATATTCATGTCAAGATCGTATACGAATCTTGATGGCATCGAACTGAAATGGAATCAATTCTGAGATCGAAGAAGAGAAATAGGATCATTTTATTGCATTGCATCTGTTTTACAGTTGATAAACTGTTATTCATTTTATTGATATTGTTCATGCCTGTTGATTATACTGAGAAATGTTCTCACCGGAGTTATCCGGCTGTTGTTGTGTTTTGTATGTGTGCATGACAACAGGAAGGAGAGAACCGAATTGATGGGTCCAGGGTAGCAAGAGCTGATTACCTGGAAGGATGAGGAATAGGAAGTACTAGAGATCTACTGCTAGTATAGTCTTGAACTATTAAGAACGCTGGTTTTGTAATTACTGGTTAGATATGGTGTTCAATGAATGTAAAATGTAACAATCATTGGATGATGTGTTCTGGTTATGAATAAATAACTTTTGCAAAAGAAACAGTGTTGTTTTGTAACCAGCTGCTGGTATTAACTACAGTGGGGTTCGGTTTAGAGAACCAGCTCTTGCGTTTCAAAAAAAAAAAATTTACCACGAGATTTGATAAATTAAACTTGTTAGTCTAATTAATCGCCCACATAATGAGATTAGAAGATAATTGTGAGCCGAGAGCCTCACATCCAGAATGGTTCTATTCATTCTCTCAGCGATCCCATTCTGTTGAGGGGTCTTTCTCACGGTTTTGTGTCTCAGTATGCCTTGATCCTTGCAGAAATTTGTAAACTTCGTGTCTAGATACTCCAGGCCATTGTCTGTTCTTAATGCCTTTACCTTTGTACCAGTTTGGTTTTCCACAAGAGCTTTCCACTGCTTGAAGGTCCTAAAAGCTTCACTTTTGTGTTTTAACACATATACCCAAACCTTCCTGGAATAGTCATCTATGAAGGTGATAAAATATCTAGCTCCTCCAAGTGTAATGGTGGATGATGGCCCCCATACATCAGAATGAATATAATACAAAATGCCTTTAGGAAAATGCTGAGCTGTATTAAAACTTACTCTTGTCTGTTTGCCCATTATGAAATGTTCACAGAACTCAACCCTGTTAAGCTTTGTCTGTCCAAAGGCTCCCTGTTTTTCTAGCTCGTCCATTCCTCTTTGACTCATGTGGCCTAGCCTTAGGTGCCACAATTTTGTCTCATCTGTCACAGCAGCTACTTGCATGGCTTGTGAAGGGGTTTGAGTGTTGCCAAGTAGAACATATAGGCCATTCTTCTTTTCTCCCTTCATGATAACCAGATATCCATGGTAGACCTTGAGTATCCCTGCCTCTGCCTTATAGGTATATCCTTTGGAGTCCAGGCAGCCTAGAGAAATTAGATTTCTTTTCAACCCATGAACATATCTCACTTCAGTGATTGTCTTGGTAGTTCCATCACTTAGCTTCAGTCTTATTGAGCCTATACCCTGCACTCGGCATTCTGCATTGTTTCCCATTAACACTTTACCTCCATCTCTAGCCTGCAAGTCATGGAACCAGTCCCCATTTGGAGTCATGTGAAATGTGCAACCGGAGTCCATGATCCACTAATCTCTGTTCTGTCCTGTTGTGACTGCCAGAACCTCTGAAATTTCCAAACCATCAAGGAACATCGCATGATCAGTAGGCTCCTCTCCCTTTGTCTTAATCTTCTTCCCCTTTTCTGGGCAATTCCACAAATATTGCGTAGGTCTTAGGAAGGGAGTTCAGGATTAGAATTGCCTTGTCCTCATCCTCCACCTGAATGCCAAGATTTTCCAGCCCGATGACTATTTATTGAACTCATCCATGTTGTCATCGATGGATTTTTCTTCCGCCATTTTGAAGCTGAAAAGCCTTCCCTTCAAGTGGATGCGATTATACAGATTTTTGGTCATGTATAGTTGTTCCAACTTGACTCAAATACCTGCAGCAGTAGTCTCCTTATCCACTTCCCTTAATACCCCATCACTGAGATGCAATATGATGGTGCTGTAGGCCAGTTCAAGAATGTCTTCCTTTTCTTGGTCTGACAAGGTGGGAGGTAGGTTCTTTTTGCCTTCGAGGGCCTTAGCTGCCTTCAATTGTACCAGCATGGCCCTCATTCATTTCCTCCAGATTGAGAAGTCTGATTTCCCATCAAATCTTTCAATTTGTATCTTGGCTAGTCCCATCTTGATTTCCTCCTTTTCCCTTCAAAGAAGATCCTGAGCTCTGATACCAATTGTTGTGAATATTTGAATCTTCGACCTCAAGAACAACGATACATGAATCTCCCCACTTTACCGATTTAAAGAACAATTACAACACGCACGTAATAAATGGCAGAGAAGTAGTGCTGTGCAGAAAATTAGACAAGACAAGAATTATAGTGATTCGGCAATGTGCCTACATCCACTCCCCTGGAACTCAGAGCAATTCATTGAGATCAAGAACAATTTTGTTATAGAGAGTTTCAACATGCAGAACTGACGAAGAAGAAGAACGAAGACATATACTTGTATATTTATACATATGCATTCACAGCCTAATTTTAATCCAAGCCCAGCCCATCCCGTTTTTCTCTTCTTGGGCTCTAATTATTTGGCCCAGTGACTTGTTGATTATTCTCCGACACATATATATATATATACACACGTTTATTGTGAGGATCATATATACCTATACCCCATATGTAGGATTATTTTAATTTTATTGCCATGTGAAAATCTCAATTCTCATATAATATTTGCTGAAACTTTAGGGCGAGTAAAATTCTAAATCTTTTACGTAGGATTCTAATTAGTTATCGAATATTATTATGCTTGCTATCATCGAATTATATACACATAAAAATTGATTTTGACAATCGATAAAAGTATAGAAGGTAATAATGACACGTGATTAGAAAATGTTAAATACAAATCAATGGCTGCCACTAATTAATATTGAATTTAAAAGAGCCACTCATAGTACCCACAATTGCGTCTACCTACATGATTTTGTCCAAGTACACGCATCTCATATGATATCTCCAATCACACAGTAGGGGTCATTATTCCTTGTGTACGATGGCTTCGAACTGCTCATGTTCCAGGGAATCCATCGATTATCTTTGGTCTAAATATGTGAAACTAATGTTTATCTTTATAATAATATAGTTTTAACACAATGATAGTCATTAAATTTATCATGATAAGAATAATATATTCTAATTAGATAGGTTGAAGTACATATGCCGAGACCTAAGTCCTTTATAACATGAATAAATATATATCATTCGATCTCACAATATCATCCATATGGAGATTATCACTGAGGCTCAAGAGTATTCTATTGTAAATTTCTAAAAACAAGAAGTATATATGATTGAATACTTTTGCTCTGTTTTTTTTTTTTAAAATACAGATTTTACTTGTTGAAGGTTGATCAGATATTTTCATTTTCTTTCCACCTGTCATTTAAGAAACTGAACCTTTCGGTGTCACCAATAGAATTCCAGCAATACCCTCTCTCTCACCAGCCACCGCAGAAGACCATTTCCGTAATTTCGTACACCAAGTCGACGACTTGCATGGGCCACACATATATATAACAATTTGTGTCAAAAGTATCAGCCAGCAGCAATCAAGAAACCAAAACTTCCCTTAACCATGGCTCCGGCGACCACCGCCACCGGAGCCGTCACCCCTCTCCTCCCGAAAAGCGAGGGAGGGCCGCGTAGACGAGCGGTCCCGGGGGCGGTTTTCAACGTGTCAACGAGCATAATTGGCGCAGGGATCATGTCAATTCCGGCCACCCTCAAGGTGTTGGGAGTAATACCGGCCTTTTTCATGATCGTGTTGATAGGAATTCTGGTGGATATATCGGTGGAGTTCATGCTCAGGTTTACGTACTCCGGCGAGTCGACGTCGTACGCCGGATTGATGAAAGAGTCTTTCGGTTGGGTCGGGTCAGCTGCGGTTCAGATTTGTGTGATGATCACAAATCTAGGATGCCTCATCATGTATCTTATAATTATTGGTAAGAATTTGAGGACATTTCTTTTATTATTTTTTTTGCAGGAAGATATATTTTTCGTTAATTTTAGTTTTGCTTGTCGGCACCCTAGTAATAATTATGTTCGTACAGCTTAGCTAGCACACATTATTTTATATAGACACAAGGTTCAAGTATACGACAGCATGTCACATGTCAAACACTAATGTCTTGAGATGGTTACTTCTATATATCTTATGATTTTGATCTGGAAAAACATATTATACATATGATCTGAAAATTTATTAATCTATGAAAGGCAAAGATCCTTTAACTGGGTAGTATATATATATTATGGAATTTATAGGGTATGTATTTTTTTTCTTTGAGAATCTAGTTTATCTCTTAATTTTTTTATTTGGGTAGTGTATATATAATATGGTAATTAGGATATGTATTGCATTTGATCTTTTCTTTAGGGAATGACATGATATCATAAAATAATGATATGTTAGGAATTATGTCACTATTCTTTCATAAAAGACCAAAACAAATAGACAAATCCACCATAGTGCAAGTTTTTTAAAACCTAAAAAGAATTAAATTACCAAGTTTTAGTTAAAGTACGGGCCTAATGCTTCTTTTTATAGCTGCCTGTTTTGCTAACCTATTCACGGTTTTCCACATAAATTCTTTTTTCTTTTTTAAAATGATAAGTTTTCCAAATAAATCTTGCTGTTACTTTCTTTTCTTTTTTGGTGTTACATTATTATTTCAAGTGTCATGATCATGTAACCCAAGACTTGGATCGTTTTGCTCGATTTGTGGCATTTCTCCTAGAATGACTAATTATGTTAAGGCAGATGATGATAATGAAACAACGAATTTAAAAAGATTCTATAGCCACAAAATGACTGATTTTGGTTAACACTTGTCCAAATACAATGAAATTACATCAAGAAAGAAAAAAATTCTAATGTAGATTGTGAACATTCAATGATCAGGAGACGTACTCTCGGGTAAAGGCCCGGAGCATTTAGGAGTTTTGCAGGAATGGTTTGGCATCCAATGGTGGAATGTGCGGGCTGTTGCTATCCTCTTCATAGTTGTGATCGTAATGTTACCGCTTGTATTATATCGTCGTGTAGGTTCGTATCATATTGAAGCGCTCTAATCCGTTTTCTAGCATACTCCGTCTTACAAACTAAAGTGCATCTCCCGTGTTGATCCATTTCGTGTTGGCAGAATCGTTGTGGCTGAGTTCAGCAGTGTCTGTTTTCCTAGCAGTTCTGTTTGTTGGCATATGCTCTGGTATGGCGATTAGTGCGATAATTCGAGGTGAAACAAAGAGTCCAAGAATAGTACCACAACTGGATGGTGGAGCTTCTTTCTTCAACCTTTTCACAGCTGTTCCTGTCATTGTTACAGCTTTCACATTTCACTTCAACGGTAACGAAGATAAAACCCTTCAAGATCCGATATGAATCTCTTTGTTCATCTGTTTTGGGATGGAAGCTTTTAACATATGGAAGAAATGAGAAACATAGTCTGTCTATAATTATGAACTTTCTTGTGTCTGATTCATTCACTATTTTAACTCCTTATATTGGATCTCATGCAGTTCACGCCATTGGAATCGAGCTGGGAAGACCTGCAGACATGATCCTAGCAGTGAAAATATCACTCGTACTTTGTGCAGCCATCTACTTTGCCATTGGCATTTTCGGGTACCTTCTGTTCGGGGATTCGACCATGGATGACATACTCGTGAATTTCGATCAAACGTCTGCAGGTTCAACGAACAGCTCTTTGATTTGTGACATAATACGACTGAGTTATGCACTCCACTTGGTTCTTGTGTTCCCTCTGCTCAACTTCTCACTAAGGGCAAACATTGACGAGTTTCTGTTTTCCAAAAGGCCTATCTTGGCAGTGGCTAACAAAAGATTTGTGATCCTTACTCTTGCCTTGTTAGTTGTGACCTACGTTCTGGCGATAACGATTCCTAGTATTTCGTATATATTCCAGTTCATGGGATCCACTTCTGCTGTCTGCCTTGCCTTCATTTTCCCCGGTGCAATCGCCTTAAGGTATCAACCCTATCACCATCAAAACATACACCTGTCTTATCTGTAATTGTTTATCAGGTGTAGCATTGGAAAATCGACTAAAAGAAGTTCCTGTTTTTACCTTGAACAGAGACATCCATGGGATATCTACAAGAAGGGACAAGATAATAGCAGCAGTGATGATAGCTCTTGCAGTAGTTACAAGCTGCATAGCTATTTCCACCAATATATACAAGATGGCTGTAAATAGTTCATAATATATGTTATGTACCTAGGCGACTTTTTTGGGGCTCGAGTTTAGTTTTGGAAGTCTATTCGAAGCGAGGTTATTTTTTGTCTTCTTTCATATATGCATTCGTTTGTAATGAGTTTACACATGTTGGGGGGCAGCAGCGTTGACCAGTGAATGTAGCTCGAACATGGAGAGTAAATTAAACAGTGTAAATCTTTTGTATGTGTGAATTTGTGACCCGTGGACGTAGCTCGAACATTGGGTGTAAATCAAACTATACATAATGTGTATTTTCTTGTTATTTACCAGTCATTACTGAAAATGTAAGTCCAAGATACGAGGAAACAGTTGTTGGCTAGGAATCTAGGAACTACAAGTAGGGAAACAATGAAAACATTGTCAATCCCGGATAGATCGTGGCTTCAAAGATTTCTTTGCCCAAGCTTCCCAATTTGAACCTTTGCTTTACCTAAATCATAGCAAGAGAAATGAAAACGTTTTAGTTAACCTAAACTCTATGCTTGCAAAAAATTATATGTACATATTTATTGTTTCACTGTACCTCGGCGATGACAGTGTCACATTCATAGAATTTAAAAGATTGAGACATGTAGCTTCCGACTACACAAAAATCGCAAGAAGACTTGAAGCTGTGTTTTTTGAGCTGGAGAGGATTTGTCTGCTGCACTACTTTAAACAGAAGATTGCTTCCATGCAAGCTATCTCCACGATGAACATTCCATTCTTGGCGCCATGTGACTAGGGATGGCAACGGGGCGGGGCGGGGCCGGTTTTGCCAATATCATCCCCACCCCCGAATGATTCGGGGATCCCCATCCCCATCCCCGCGGGGATCGGTTCGGGGACGGGGATCCCCATCCCCACCTCTAATAATAAATAGATAATATATATGTAGCGACCAGATATTTTATAAGCCACAAACTAGAAAGATATGAGATTGAGAGATTACAATGCTATTTTATTAAACTCTTGATTAATCGAATTTATTACCATCCCCATCCCCATTTGATTCGGGGATAGAAAAAATTCCCCATACCCGCCCCCGTTCGGGTTTTCCCCGCGGGCCCCCAAAACCGCGGAGAAAATTGCCATCCCTACATGTGACCTTCTAAAACACGTCAAAAAAAAAACGTAATAAAATTGCCTACTTGTAGCGGGGGCAACAGAGAGAGCAGTGGCAGCACCCATCGAAGCCATATGTTCTATGAATCTGTTTTAATATTATTAGACATGAGACGGATAATAACATGTACAATTCAGAATAACAAGAGATAAACGAATCGAAAACAGCGATAGTAACAAAACGCAAATCAAGGTCTGTGTTAGAACACAGTTCCTTTAAAACAGATTCACCCCGTGAAACGCCCTGACTCTTATTTTCTAAGAAACTAAAAGTGAAAAAAAATATATTTTTTATATATTAAACTAGTAAAACTTTTAAACAGATATATTCATGTAAAATTTCTAAAAATTCAAACCTACTGATATATGTTGTAAATAATATTTGAAAGATTCAAAATTTCCAACAATCTTATAATTCACCAACTCAGTCTCGAAAAACATAACTAAAAAAAATCTCTTCACCAAGTAATGTATTTCAAACTAATACTTTAATAAAATAATCCTTCAAATTTTTTGCGGACAACGCGAGGTCGCTGGGTCGGTTGCCTACCTGACTGTCGGTCGCTCAAGAGTCCTGCCCCTCGATCTCAGCCTCATCTGCACCAATCAAGCATAGTGAGTCTAAAGACTCAACAAGTACAAATCTTAGAAATAACGAATACTAAATAATACACACACATGCAATTAAAACATTCTACTGAAATTAACTTTCTCAACTTAAGAAAATGCATAAAACATTATATTCTCCAAAATATAAAAAAAAATAGACATGCATAAAAGTAAACTTCGTAAACATTTTCCTCGTGAATTCAGTTTCTTGACTGTGATCCTTCAACCTCAAGTCGCTTGATCAAGCTATAAAAATACCATGGTACCAGGTTGAAAAGGCATTTGTTAAGATAAAATTTATAAGTTTTAGTGATAACATAAACAAGATAAAGAACTAAATATAAGCCATCAGATCTGGATATAAGTTTATCAGATTTGGACTAAGTAATCGGGTTAAGGACTTAATCGATTAGGCGTTTACAACGATCCAGATCCGAGTAATTCAGATCCAAGATATTCGTTCAGAGGATTACGTATCAGATTCAGTACAGAGGCTTCGTTAACAGATCCTATCAGAGAGTTTCAGGACAGAATCTATTCAGTTAGTTCAGAAGTTTCTTCTACAGATCAGATCGGATCAGAGGTTTCCTAGGTACAGAACAGAGAGGTATTTTAGATCAGATCTCAGCAGCACCGAAAGATGATGATATACGTAAGAGATTTCAGATCAGAAGAAGATTCAGATAAGAGAGAAAAGAGATATATTCGTAAAGGAGAAAAGATCTTGAAGCTTGTATTTATTCGAAACAGCTTAGAGAAGATTTCAGCTCAGAGCCGAAATAGATTTCAGATCACAGCTTCAGATATTAACAACTATCTAGTCCAGAGGATTCAACGATCAAGATTAAATCAGATAAAGCCTGTAAGACAAAATGGATGAAAGAGACTCAAGATCATAACTATTTGGAGTATATTGTTCAGGACGCAGAGTTGGTACAACCGATGTTTCCCTACTTTGGGTATAAAGTCGACCAAGATTTGAAAACAGCAGACAAACCTCAACTCAGCATTAATGGCGCAATTAATGCTCGATACAATGAAGATATTCAAATATGGTTTGTGTCTACTGGATCATTAAATGACTGTTGAAGATGGATGTTATATATAGTTGAAGTGATTCAACAGAGAAGCTCTCTCTCGCAATTCTTAGCTCTCGATCACTCTCGCCAACTCTCGCTCCATATTACGATTTCCAAGTTCAATCCAGTTTATCCCAGCTCTCAATATTGAAGAACAGTCGTTCAAATCTTTCTTAGAAATCAATCTTCGAGATACTCTTCTGGTTTCACATCTGTCAGGCCCCGTGCTAATATACAAAGATTATAGCACAATTAAGCACATAATAGCGGAAGCATAAAAACATGGCTTAAAAATTTTTCGAAATTATTTGGGCCTGAACTCAAATTCATTATTCAAAATATTCATAATCAAAATACGAGTTAACTCAAACTCATATGAAACAGGTAACATCAATTATCAATTCAAATACAGATCCCCAAAATACATATGACACGGGGCATCCCCCGGGTTCGATACATAAATAAAATAACTGGGACTCATGGGAACGGGGATCGACCAGTTGAACCTCCACTCTGTCCAGCTTGGTTACCTGAAGATCCTGCAAGTGGGTAACGCAGACCCAAACAACACAAAAGCAGGAAAACCAATACGAGGTCAAGCCTCAGTACGAAGAGCCATCAAAACAGCTAATCATGCAACATGCTATAAATCAATGCTATGAAATGCATGAGGGCTATCAAGGATCGGATAGCTAGACCAGTGTATCAACTGAAAAACTCATCACCATCGCCTCTATACCCGCACGGTGTATCAACCGAGGAAATCATCGGTCCGTGATCTTCAGAGCCCGTCAGCCCATCATAGCTCGGTGGTAGACAGCCTCTATACCCGCACGGTGTATCAACCGAGGAAATCATCGGTCCGTGATCTTCAGAGCCCGTCAGCCCATCACAGCTCGGTGGTAGACACTCGAATCCGGTAGTCACCA
>KQ988449.1:91799-104456 GCA_001598015.1 Dorcoceras hygrometricum | reverse complement strand
TTACCAATGGTCGTTGATCTGATCGGGGTATATGGATTGAAAGGACCGTACTGTACGCTAACCACGACCAACTGGTTCTTGCAGGCACTATCAGTGATACCTAGGGGATCATGGGGCGATGTTGCTAGACGCTCTTACCATGATCCGATGGACAAGTCCGGAATTGTGATTCCGGAGCCACAATGGTTGTGGGCCCACGGCTAGCTGTATCCCTGAACCATTGAGGGTCACACAAGCACTGGATTCGAGATTCCCGCATGGATACTTAGCTCAATGTGTTGAGCATGAGAAGATGATTTTGGGGAGTGCGACTTTCTAAAAGTCAACAGGGGTCAAATCGGGATTTCCCGCTGTTGAGGGGCAAAACGGTCATTTTGCACTGGGGTTCTGAAAAATGGTTTTTCAGATCATAGTGTTCAGTTTTGGAAACTTAATCGATCGGTCTGACCTGATCGGCGATCGGAGTTACGATGAAGTCACGACGATAGGGATGAACGTAATGTTCATACTTTGGACCCGGGCCCGTTGGGCCGGTCCAAGACTAAAGCCAAGTCTATTTAATTAGACTTAACTTCATAATGACACACTACACTAATCAAAACCCTAACCCTAGCCTAAATTGCGCCGCCCCTCCTCTCTTCTCACAAGTCGCCGTGTGCGCCGCCGCCGCCGCCGCCCTCTTCGCCGGAAAATCGTTCCGGCCAACTTTTCGAGGAGAATCCGTCCGCGCCGATCTCGTCAGGCCTTCTAGTGCAGGGTGACGAAGGAGTCTCACATCCGATCGTGGACCTGATTGGCGTTATCTACCGCAGTCTACCGTGAAGTGCCGTTTTCTTTACGAAACCGGTCGGAGCCAGGCACGAGTTGCCAGCAAGGTATTCTACAAAACACCCTATGAAT
Organism: Dorcoceras hygrometricum; assembly: GCA_001598015.1. Lineage (NCBI taxonomy): Eukaryota > Viridiplantae > Streptophyta > Magnoliopsida > Lamiales > Gesneriaceae > Dorcoceras > Dorcoceras hygrometricum. The sequence continues at coordinate 103,556 of KQ988449.1, read as the reverse complement.
GTCATAGATTGTTGATTGTTTTTATCGTATTGATCGTCTCCCGGCACATGTTTTTCGTTCTTCCGCTGCCTCGTCGGGGGGCGTGATCCGGATCCCAACATACAGTAGGTACCTTACGACTGGTATTCACATCTTCTACAACAAAACCAGTCGCAACATAATACCAAAGCAATACCAAAACGACATCGTAGCAACTAATCAAAACGACGCCGCATCTTTCCAGCAGCTGGTGACAAATACGTTCGCAACAACTACCAGTCGCAATGCGCTAAATAATCCAAACGCAAGCGAAACCAGACGCCACATCCAAAACGCTGCGTTCCAACTTAATCAAACGGCATCGCAACACCTACATCATCAAATCCAGACGCTAGCTCTCGCGCACCAGCAGCTGGTCTTGCAGTGCTAACCAAACGACGACGTTTCCACCTCACGCTACAGGAACGCTGACCCACGTTGACGTCTGCTCTCAACGATACAACCAGACGACACTCATGCAAACAAACTTCTCGCAACTGGTACCAGACGCGATACTCAAAACGGCGTCGCACCAACTTAACTAAACGTTGTCGTTTCCCGCTCGATACGAAACACGCTAAGGCAACGTCTGATCAACAAAATGCGATACCAGACTTCACCTAAACGACGGCGTTTTGATCTCTTACGCCACCAAATATGCGTTGCGACTGGATTTCACCATCAACCAGCTTTCTCCTCAAAATTACACTACTAAACCAAAATAATTCGATTAACCCTTAATCTAAACCTGATTCCTCACACATTAGTCACATATTCCTATTGTTCAAGAAATCAGAAAATTTACAAACTCTATTTACGTTGTACTTGTTGATATATTCAGAATAGAGTCTGTAAAGAACTTTCTATTTGAAGCAGTTTTATAAATACGTTTGTTTAAAATCAGCAGAAAAATTCTGCGTGTATTTGGTTGCTAGGAGTTCACTTTAAGCGAGGCTGAATTGATTGGGTGTTTGCAGAAGTTGTAGCCATCAAATCTTCTAGTGGAACCTTTCTGAAAAGGAAAAAGGGAGACGTAGGATTTTGATATCCGAAATTCCAGAAAAAAACTCTGAACTCTATCTATTTATTTACGTGAATCATTATTTACTTAACTGTTCACTGTTTAATCGGTTTATTTTTGCACTTTATAGTTAACCGAGAAAAGAGATTTGAATTGAGAATCTCAAAGATGGTCACCCAGATTTGAGTTAAGCACAGGCTTGTAAATTTGTTTTTAAAGGATTTGAAAAAGAAAAATCGAAGGAGTTCATTCAAACCCCCCCCTTCTGAACTCATGGGCTTATTTTGATTCTATTTTCGATCCTATTGATCCTATCATATTGGTATCAGAGCCTTGTCATCTCAGTTATTGAACAAGTTTGATCTTCTGCACTTATATTCAATATGTCTACCTCTCACAATAAATTCCTATGTTTTCTAAGGAGGAGTACGACGATTGGAAGATTAGGATGCAAGCCCATCTAGCCGCTCAGGATGATGACATGTGGTTTGTCATAACAGATGGACCAAGAAGATTATGAAAGCGAACACCGCGATGACGATTACTGCTGGTGCTCCACAGTGGATAGAGAAAACCAGACTGGAGTACACACCAGAGGATAAGAAGAAAGCCAACCTGGACAATGTAGCAAAGGACATACTATACAAGACGTTGGACAAAAACAAGTTCGGCAAGATAAAGACCTGCTCTACGGCAAAAGAGATCTGGGAGAATCTGACACAACTCTGCGAAGGCAATGATGAGACGAAAGAGAATAAGCTGACTGTTGCCCAACATAAGTACGAGTCAATCAAGATGAGAGAAGGAGATTCGATGACAGAATTTGACAAGAGATTCAGCTCTATCGTGATTGAGCAGACCAGCCTTGGCAAAGAGTATACCAACAGAGAACTGGCTCTCAAGGTGATAAAAGCTCTGCCAAGGGAATGAGATGTAAAGACGATGGCGATGCGTGAATCGAAAGATCTGAACAAGCTGGAACTCCACGATATGTTTGCAAATCTTAAAGCTTATGAGTTTGAGCTGGAAACCAGATCAGAGGCTGAGCCATCAACCTCAAAACCCACAAAGGCTCTTGCTGCTACAACTTCAAAACAGAGCTCACCGAGCAAGACAGCAGAGCAAATAAGCAACGACGTCATGTCCCTCTTCGTAAAGAAGTTTGGAAAATTTATGAGAAGATCTCACAACCCTTCTTTCAATTATAACAATGCACATAAATCAGAAAAGATTTATACTGATCAAAATTGTTATAACTGTGGCAGATCAGGGCATTTTGCAGGTGATTGCAAGAAACCAAATAAAGATGACAAGCGGTCAACTGAAAGAAGAAGGAACAGATTTGAGAAGAGGTCCAACAAGAAGAATGACCGAAAGGTGCTTGTTGCTGAGGATAGAAACAACAAATGGGCGAACTCAGATTTTGAAACAACATCAAGCAGCTAATTAAGTGAGAGTGAGCAAGAATAAATCCACAGCTTGATGGCCAACCAGACCACTGATGATGAGGTATTCGATTTCTCTAATAATGAATTTGCATGAGAGGACCTCATCAATGCACTTAAGGAGATGGTCCATGAGTGCAGAAAACTATCTCAGACATTTGAGGAAATTAAAGTTGAAAACAATGGTTTGAAAAATAGTTCAGCAGAACCAAGCACTTCTCAGCTTGGGGAATCTGACAGTTTACAAACTGAGTTGAGTAAGCTGAAAATTTAGAATGATTATTTGAGAATAAAGTCCTGTGAGCTCTCATCTGAAAACGAAAGATTAAATCATGTGATGAGTTCCTGGACTAAGTCTTCAGTTTTCTTAAGTAAGCTGCATGAGACCCAGAAGCCATTAAATGACAAATCTGGCTTAGGTTTCAGCTTTGGTGAAAGCAGCTCTGAGAAAACATGTACTCAGTCAAATCTGGCTGCTGATAAGTTCAAGAAAATGAATTTTGTCAAAGCCAGTGTGACACATGATGTTTATCAGTCGGTTAAGTATGATGACCAGATCACAGGAACCATAAAAAACGGTATTGGTTACATCAGATCTAAGAACTGTAAGCCCAGCTGGCTAACGAACAGACTTGAGAAGGATAAGGCGAAAGTTCTACCTAAGTTGTTTGTTTCAAACCAGCAAAGGCGTGGTTCTACGAAGGCTAAATGGGTAAAGTTTCAGCCCAAGTGTGATCTGAATGGTCAAAGTACGAAACCAAAGATCAACAGATCTCACAAGAATTCAGCACGAACCCTTGTGGACATCCATACTGGGAAAACTGTTATGATAATTAAGTATGGGTCCAAAAGGGGTAATCCGATCTGGACCCAAGTGAAATTGGGTACCAAAAGTTTATTTTTGTGAGTGCAGGACAACAGGTACACAACTTCGGAGGACTCAAACAAATGGTATCTGGACAGTGGTTGTGCGTGACACATGACTGGCAATTCAAAGCTGTTATCAGATCTGACGCCACACAAAGGAGCCAAAATTGTTTTTGGTGACAACTCACACGGTAACACTGTGGGTAACGGTAAGCTTACCCATGGTAACATTTCAATCTTTGATGTCGTTCTTGTTGAAAACCTGTGTTATAATCTTATCAGCATAAGTCACTGTGTGACAATGGTTACTCAGTTAACTTCCAAAAGCACACATGCATAGTTCAGAATCCAGATGGTCTGACAGTATTAGTAGGAAACAGATTGGAGAATACCTACACAGTGAACTGGTCAGAGCATCTGGGGGCTAAACAGATTTGCCTAGCAGCCGACTCTTCCAAGAGCTGGCTGTGGCACCAGAGAATGAATCATCTGAAATTCAAACACTTGCCAAACTGATTAAGCTTGAATTGGTTTCTGGTATGCCCAAAATAAAATTTTCTAAAATCAAGATTTGTTCAGCATGTCAGCTGGGAAAGCATATTCGTTCTACTTTTAAAAAGAAAAGCGGTAATAGTTCTACCCGAAGCTTGGAGCTTTTACATATGGGTCTTTTTGATCCAATACCCGTAACCTGCTTAGGGGGAACAAAATACACCCTTGTTGTTGTTGACGATTTTTCAAAATTTACATGGGTGGTGTTTTTAAAATCAAAGGATCAGACCGCTGACCAGATGATAAAGCTTTTAAAACGTTTGCAAAATGACAAATCTTGCAGGTCAACCGGATAACGAGTGAGAGGTACTGAGTTTTAAATCATAAATTATCCTCTTATCTGGAATACATTGGAATAAAGCATGAGCTTTCAGCAACTAGAACTCCTCAGCAGAACGGGTTAGCTGAAAGTAGAAATCGCACTTGAAAAGAAGCTTCTCAAACTATGCTTGCTGATTCCGGCATTCTCAAAATTTCTGGGCTGAAGCAGTCAACACAGCTTGCTACACTTAAAACAGATCAATGATTAACAAGAATCATGGTGTTACCCCATATGAGATCTGGAGTGGCAAGAAACCTGACATTTCTTATTTCAGGGTGCTTGGATGCAGATGTTTCATTCATAACAATGGCAAAAAGCATCTAACCGCTTTTGATGCAAAATCTGATGCATGTTTATTCCTTGGATACTCAGCCGTGAGCAAAGCGTATAGAGTGTTTAACAATCGGAGCTTGACGGTTGAAGAATCAGCTCACGTAGTATTCGATAAAACCAGCTTTCGATCCAATTCAGCTGGCAGCCTAAATGACTTGTGTTCACATCAGGAATCAACCAGCTTTGATGAATCAAGTGATGACATGGCACATATTCGATATTCAGCTGATAGACAACAAGAATTGGACACTCACATGATGACATCACAAATGCGCAAGCAAATCTACCAGGTAACATAGAAGTCATTGATTTAACTAATTTTGACCAAGTGCAGGAACATATCGCAACCAGAGTGCCAGTTGGAGATGATGGAACGACTAATGCACAATATGATGCACAAGCAGATGATACAATCCATTAAGAGGTATCCAGACCAGCTTCAGATACACAAGCTATCAACGAAAGTTATCAATTTGTATCTAATGAAGACATACGGACAGACATCCAAGCTGAACAGGGAGCAAATCCAATAGGACTGACCTTCGTTGGAATAGAAATCATCCACCTGAGCAGATCATAGGTACTGTACATTCTCATTTTCGCACACGAGGCCAACTTATGCATGAGTACTTCAATTTAGCATTCATTTCACATATATAACCTAAGCTAATAGAAGAAGCCTTAGCAGACTCAAGCCGGATAGATGCTATGCAAGATGAACTTAGCCAATTTCAGAGAAACAATGTATGGCAGTTAGTTCCTCGACATAATATCATTCAGTGGTAGGAGCTAAATGGGTCTTTAGGAATAAGCTGAATGAGGATGGTGTTGTGATTAGAAACAAGGCTAGACTGGTAGCTCAAGGTTTTAGACAACTTGAAGGAATAGATTTTGATGAAACCATTGCTCATGTAGCCAGATTAGAGGCCATCCGTATGTTTCTTACATATGCTGCATACAAAAACTTCAAAGTCTTTAAGATGGATGTAAAGAGTTCCTTTATAAATGACATCTTGATTGAGGAAGTGTATGTTGCACAACCTCCTGGCTTCGTAAATCATACATATCCAGATCACGTTTATAAACTGGATAAAGCTCTATATGGTTTGAAACAAGCACCCAGAACTTGGTATGAAACACTTTCTAAATTCCTCATTGATCATGATTTTGTCATAGACACAGTTGATAAGACTTCATTTAAGTTTGTGAAAATGATCATGTTATTTTGGTGAAAATATATGTTGATGATATTATTTTTGGGTCAACTAACCCCAAATTGTGCCAGAAGTTCTCTAAACTGATGCATGACAAATTCGAGATGAACATGATGGGAGAGCTGACGTTCTTTCTAGGCTTACAAGTTAGACAACTTGAGAATGGAATATTAATCAATCAAGCTAAGTATACGAAAGAACTGCTAAAGAAGTTTGGAATGGAGAATAGTTCAGCAGCAGCTACCCCGATGAGTGCTTCAATCAAACTGGACAAATATGAAGCTGGAACTGCAATTGAGGTATCATTGTATTGTGGTATTATTGGCTCATTGCTTTATTTGACTGCTAGCAGACCAGACATCATGTTTGCTGTCTGTATGTATGCTAGATTCCAAACTGAGCCCAAACAATCTCATTATATTGCAGTAAAACGGATTTTAAAATATCTTAAAGGAACTTCCAATGTAGGTCTTTGGTATCCCAATGACTCCAGTTTTCAACTAATCAGTTATAGTGATGCAGATTATGCAAGTTGCAGAATTAATAGGCGAAGCACAAGTGGTACATGTCAATTTTTGGGAGATCGACTGATTTCCTGGTTTACTAAGAAGAATACATCGATTGCTACATCTACAGTTGAAGCAGAGTATCTAGCAACTGGAAGTTGTTATGCTCAGATCTTATGGATTCAACATCAGCTTCGAGATTACGACATTGATGCTTCTGAAACTCCTATTTTCTGTGACAATACCAGTGCGATAGCCATCACTCAGAACCCTTTGATGCATTCCAGAACAAAGCAAATAGATATACGACATCATTTCATAAGAGATCACGTGCTTAAGAAGGACGTCCGGCTGGAGTATGTGTCAATAGATCAGCAAGTTGCTGATATCTACACGAAACATCTACCAGACGCTAAGTTTTCGTTTTCAAAATATTCTTGGTCTCTTAGAATTGTCTTAATCTATGATTGTGCAGAACATTTCAGTTTGAACAGATTTAGTTTGGTTCAGCTTTGGGTCTTCTATTTAGGGGGAACAACGAAGGAGAACCTCAGATTTGGTAAACTTCAGATTTGGGAGAACCTCAGCTTTAGGGGGAACAACAGATCAGAGTTAATAAGTGCTGATTCAGATGAATACGTGTGATATGACTCTATTCAGATTTCACGTATATATAGCTGATACTCATAAGTGATCTGATCTGACAGTACCCCAGCTGGAACATTAATAGATCAACGATTGAGATGTATTTAAAAAGGCGGTTCAATTTTTACTTTTAACCGTACGGGTTAAAATTTCAAAATCTTTTCAAATTATGATCATGCCATCGGATGATTGACACGTGTGTTGTCATAATGCGAAACGTCACATCCACATTTTTTGTCGTACCGCTTCATATTCCTTGTGATTTTTATACAACTTTTTACATTCCTCTAACACTTAGCTTGCGAACAATATTCTCGTGCTTTTAGTGTTAGGATAAAATTTATAGTTTTGGTGATAACAAAAATAAGAAAAGATTTGGACTCAACGATGCTAATCGAAAAATCTTCTCATAAGATATCAAGTTGCTGACAACAGTTATCGGTTTGGCTTTGAGATTTGTTACCAGGTTACAAAGTTGATTTGTTTCGGGTTCTGAGACTTTTGGGTTATAGGATTAGGTATTCGGGTTATCGGGTCAGGCATCTACTGTTGGAAGTGTTTTGAGAATGTTTGTTTCTGTCGACAGATATCGCTATTGGATCAGTAACGGTTGCTGAAAACAGATTTTGAAGATTGTATTAGCGAAGATATCTACCAACAGACATCGTTATTATATCGGGGAAGATTTCTGCCAACAGATATCGAAACAGTGCAAGTAATGTTTGCTGACATCAGATAACGCAACAGTGTTTGTTATTGGAACAGTACAAGTGAACGATGCTGTCAACAGATATGAGCATAGTAGAACTATCAGATACCATGACGTCACCATCAGATATCGCTACAGTGGTTGTTCAACAGATATGATGACGTCAGTATTGCTGAAATTGCAAATGGTCAGACCGCGACAGATAGTTACTGTTCAATCATCTTCAAGAAAGAAATATCTGCCAACAGAAACGATTTCAGGCGCAAGCGTTAAGCTGATTCAAATTCGATCAAATACTCATATTGGAAAAGATCGATGGCCATAACAGAATTGTACAATTGTCTGAAATTAAGGAGACAAGATTGGTACTATTTCTGGATAAATAGTACACATTGGCAGAGGTCGTTACAACGGGATTGCACATATATTGAAATTATATGTTACCATGTAGTGGAGCAGAATTGACGGCGTACGATTGTCAGTATTTAAAAAAGGATTTCGTTGCCTTATCAGAATTAATCGACCGTTGAGCGAAGAGTATAAATAGCAGAAGTTTTGAATTGAAGAAAAACACTCGCTATTACCATTGCTGTTACGCTGTCAAAATACTTTCTGAGCTTTCATCACATACTGAAGTTATTCTCACAAATCTCAAAGACTCGAAGAATCATACCTTTGCTATCCACAGAAAACAACCTTCGATTCATCCTCTGATTCACCTTTGTTGAATCGATTTCATTGTATAAGAAATCAGAGGATTTTACAGTACTCATAGAACTTGTATTCATTGTTGTATTTATTTGAGTCTGTAACAAACGTTCTCTTAAAAGCCGTTTGAAAATATTACAAAGTGTTGTAAACCAGCAGCTGCGTCTGCGTGGAAGTTTGTGAAGTTGCTAGGAGTTCACCTTGAGCGAGGCTCGGTGACTGGGTGTCTGCAGAAGGACTGTGTACATCAAATCTTCTAGTGTATCCTTCCGAACTTCCAGAAACAAACTCTGTCCCTTTATCTATTTACATTTACGCATTTATTTACCGCTTATCTGTTCACAAATCAATCGGCTTCATTCCGCACTTTTAGTTAGCCGAGAGATTTGAATTAAACTGAGATACCTTAAGTCTGGTAACTGGGGATTAATTTAAGCAGCGCTTGTAAAACGTTTTGAAATAGAAAAATCGAAGGAGTTCATTCAACCCCCCCCCCTTCTGAACTCCTGTACTTGTTTTGATCCTATTTTCGGGACCATCAATTGGTATCAGAGCAGCGAGTCTCAGTTATTGAACAGTTGTTGTGTGTGCTCTACTTTATATTAACATGTCTACTTCTCACAACAAGATTCCTCTGTTTTCAAGGGAAGATTACGATGACTGGAAAATCCGCATGCAATCACATCTGGCCGCCCAGGATGATGAGATGTGGGCTGTTGAGATACCTTAAGTCTGGTAACTGGGGATTAATTTAAGCAGCGCTTGTAAAACGTTTTGAAATAGAAAAATCGAAGGAGTTCATTCAACCCCCCCCCCCTTCTGAACTCCTGTACTTGTTTTGATCCTATTTTCGGGACCATCAATTGGTATCAGAGCAGCGAGTCTCAGTTATTGAACAGTTGTTGTGTGTGCTCTACTTTATATTAACATGTCTACTTCTCACAACAAGATTCCTCTGTTTTCAAGGGAAGATTACGATGACTGGAAAATCCGCATGCAATCACATCTGGCCGCCCAGGATGATGAGATGTGGGCTGTTATCACTGAAGGGCCATTGAAGATAATGAAGCCCAATCTGGCCTTTGCAATAACTAATGGCGAGCCTCAGTTTCTTGAGAAGGCCAGACATGAGTACACAAGTGAAGATAAAAAGAAAGCAAATCTAGACAACGTGGCCAGGGACATACTTTACAAGACGCTGGACAAAGACAAAAATATGTTCAGCAAAATAAAAACCTGCGCCACAGCCAAAGACATCTGGGAAAAGCTGACCCAGATATGTGAAGGAAGCGACGAGACAAAAGAGAACAAGTTGACGATCGCTCAACAAAAATATGAGTCCATCAAATTGAAGGATGGAGAGACAATGACGGAGTTCGACGAAAGATTCAGTGCAATAGTGATTGAGTTGAACAGTTTGGGCAAAGAATACAGTAACAGAGAGTTGGCATTGAAAGTCATTAGAGCATTACCAAGAGAGTGGGATGTGAATACTATGGCTATGAGGGAATCAAAGGATTTAAACAAACTGGAGCTTCATGACCTGTTCGCAAATCTGAAGGCATATGAGTTTGAAATTGAAACAAGATCTGAAGCGCCATATACTTCCCAACCAACCAAAGCATTAACAGCAACCACAACCACTGAACAGTGCTCTCCAAGAACAAGAAAATCAGCAGATCAACTCAGTGACGACGTCATGTCCCTCTTCGATAAGAAGTTTGGGAAATACTTGAGAAGATCTTTCAACCCTTCCTCTCCTTACAATAATTTCAACAAATCTGATAAAAATTCTTCTGATATGAAATGTTATAACTGTGATCGTCCAGGGCACTTTGCCGCCGATTGCAATAGGCCAAGGAAGGAGGACAGATCCAGGGATGAAAAGAGAATGGATGATAGATATCGAAGAGACGAGAAGAAGGAGGATAGATACAAGCGAGAGGACAAGACTGATGAAAGATCTGTTGATAGATCCAAGGAGTGATCCAAGGACACGAGGATGAAAACAAGATCTGACAGAATGCCCAACAGAAAGAATGATAGGAAAGTACTGGTTGCTGAGGAAAGCACCAAAAGCTGGACAGATTTCAGACTCTTCCTCCAGCAGCAGCTCCTCATCAAGTGACAGTGAACAAGAGGAAGTTCATTGCCTCATGGCTGATCAAGCTTCTGATGATGAGGTATTTGATTTCTCCAATGTTGAATTTACACGTGAGGATCTAGTTCAGGCACTGAACAATATGGTCCATGAGTACAAGAGTTTATCTCACACATTTGAGGAAATCAAGGCTGAAAACGCAAGTCTGAAAAATAGTTCAGCGGAATCAAGTTCTGATGAGCTTGAGGATACTGACAGTTTGAAGATTGAGTTGATTAAGCTGAATATGGAAAGTGAATTGTTGAGAAATGAGGCCAGCGAGCTCAAAGCTGATAATGATAAATTAAATGAACTTGGGAGCTCAATCTTCGCGTTCTCTAAACAGGCTGTATGAATCCCAAAAGCAACCTTATGACACAACTGGTTTGGGATTCAGTGCTGATGACAGCAACCACGGAGAATCAAGTACTCACCGTATGATAAATTCAAGAAAATGAGTTTTGTCAAGGCTAATGTGACACACGATTGCTGTGAGTCAATTAATTATGATGATCAGATCTCGGCACAGTTGAATCAAAAGGGAAAAGTTGGTATCGGCTTTTCAAAACCAGAGAACTCCAAGCCAATCTGGCTAAAGAACAAACTGGACAAAGACAAAGCGAAATCTGGTCGAAAGCCATTTGTTCCTAACCAGCCATGGAGTAGTTCAACGAAGGTAAAATCGGGGTGGAAAAAGGTTCAGCGGAAAAGAGATCTATATGGTGGTCAACATTTGAAATCTAAACTCAACATACCTCACAATTATGCACAGACCCTTAAGGATACTTATACTGGAAAAAATGTTAAGGTAATTCAAGTATGGGTCCCGAAAGGGGTAATCCAATCAGGACCCAAGTAAAATTGGGTACCAAAATTTGTTTGTATGATTGTAGGGTAACAGGTACAAAGCTACTGAAGACGCAATTATTTGGTACTTGGACAGTGGGTGTGCACGACATATGACAGGGAACCCAAAGCTGTTGACAGATGTGGTTCCACACAAAGGAGCGAAAATAGTCTTTGGTGACAATGCACACGGTAACACTGTGGGTAAGGGTAAGCTTACCCATGGTAACATCTCTATCTCAGATATATTGTTGTTGATAATCTTAGCTATAATTTGATTAGTATCAGTCAGCTATGTGACAAAGGTTACATATTTAACTTTCAACAACTACACGTGCACAATTCAGAAATCAAATGGTCTGACTGTATTGGTAGGTAAACGTTCGGGGAATACCGTACATTATCGATTGGTCGGAGCTAGTTGAAGTCTG
>KQ988449.1:50574-73881 GCA_001598015.1 Dorcoceras hygrometricum | reverse complement strand
CGGCAGCTGGATTAGCAATGGAGACGTCCAAAGTGAATCAGTTGTTCGTAATCTGGCGGAGGCCAATTCAGACCATCAGATGTGATTATTGCTTAGAGAGCTTGAACCAGCTGGAGTGCTAACAAGAGCTGGTAACAGCAGTGATGACGTCAGCACATATAATGGAGATAGCTGTGAGCAGCAAGGATGAAGTCATCACAATCAGCAGTAAGCTACAGCAATCAGCAGTTAAGCAAAAGCTATCAGTTGTGTTGTGAAGAGACGCAAGATATGAAGCGACGTCGTAGAAGAAGAAGTATCCAGTCGCAGTACAACCAGCAGATGGTATTTTGGCGATAGCACGATGTCGTTTGGATAAGTTGATACGACAGCGTTTTGCCCTGGCACTAAAGATTCAGCAGATGGTCTTACGATGATAAAACTAGCAGGTACTTCTTACTAAGAATGACCAGTAGGCAGCTACAGTACATCCAGACACAGCAGCAGTGAAGTATAATCAACCAGTCGAGGATGCATAGCAAACGATGCGTTTGAATAAGTTGATACGACATCGTTTGATCTAACCAGTCGTTGGGAAATCCAGTCGCAAGCATTTCACGACCAACGACTGGACAACCAGCTGCAAGTACATCCAGACGCAATCAACAGTACATCCAGACGAGAGCTACAATAGACCAGCTGTTGATATGCATCGAGTCGCAAGATGATGTACCAGTCTCAAGCACTTCAAGATCAACGTCTGGACAACCAGTCGCAGCAATGAAAAGGAAAACCAGATGCGAAGTGAATTGCAAAGGAGCGACAACCAGACGCAGAAAAGAAACAGCTGTTGCGCAAAGTGTTGTGACAAAGAAAAGACAACAGCTGAGTGAACAGCTGTTGAACAACTTGTTGGAGAACATTCAGCCATTCAACACAATCAACGCTCAAGATGGAAGAATCAATGGCTGAGATTAAGTCGTTCAAATTGCCTGGAATTAAGGGAACAAGATTTGTACTATTATGGGAAATAGTACAATTTAAAGAGGAGCGTTGCACGCATTTGGAAATACGAAAATTTGTCCTTGACAAGCGCAGAAAAGATTTGGATTCACTGTCTAACGGCTATATTAAAACCGAGGCTTATATACTTCGAGAAGCGCCATTGAAGAGTAGTTGGTCGTTGTGAGGCTGTCGCAGAAAATACGTTTATTGCACAGTGCACTAGCAGAGAGAAAATGAACAGAAAGACGAAGCAATCGACCGCCATTAGAGAGGAGCTTTCACGAGAGTCGATTGCTGAGTTTTAATTAGCTTGTGTAGAGCAATTTCCCTAGTGTGTGAGAAACAGAGAGTTGACAGCTTCATTGTAACAATCTCACACACAGAGATTCATTCACATCCATTGGTGAATGAATCTCAAAACCCATTTCACAACATGTCCCGTCCAAGCACGATGACGTTAAACTTGTGTATGTAGTTAGTCACACAGTTGCGGCTGGTGTGCATTTGTGAAGTCCAGGAGTTCTCGCAGCTGCTGGTTGCGGGATTGGGTCTGTAAGTGTTGTATAGATCAAAGTCTTCTAGTGGATCCTTCCGAGGTGGAAGAAGGGGAGATGTAGGACATTGAGGTCCGAACTTCCAGAAACAAATCTTGTGTATCGTTTTCTTTAAGCTTTCAGCACTTGCTTTTCCTTTAGCACGCATACACAGATTTTAGCACTTGTATTTTATACTTAGCATCGCATAATTCAGCATTTGCTTATATTTCAGCACTCACGCATACAGTTAGCACACTTGTACAGTAGAACAGATTTATGTTGTACATAAATCTGTTTGAGTTGTTTTAAAATACTTCCAGAAACAAATCTTGTGTATCGTTTTCTTTAAGCTTTCAGCACTTGCTTTTCCTTTAGCACGCATACACAGATTTTAGCACTTGTATTTTATACTTAGCATCGCATAATTCAGCATTTGCTTATATTTCAGCACTCACGCATACAGTTAGCACACTTGTACAGTAGAACAGATTTATGTTGTACATAAATCTGTTTGAGTTGTTTTAAAATATAGGATTCAGTTCTGGTGTTTTCCGCATGATTTTAAATCATACCAGATCTGTCTCCGGTGCTCTTGTGATTGTAGATGTTCAAGAACATTGAGCTATTGCAGCTCATAGCAGCACGAATTTTTTTTTTAATCACTCATTTTAAATCAGCGGCTGCTAAGTTTCCTTCGAAAACAGGGACCAACAATGAGGTTCAGGAACGTGATTTGTATTATGCCAGTCTGCCTCGCATTTCTACGCTTGACAAGGGGAAGGAAATTTTAGAGGAGGATGAACCTGTTAAAGGGAATCCTGCGCGTGAAACGGTTGAATTAATTTGTGGGGATGTGGAGTTTTTGGTAAGACTCCGGGACCAGGTGATGCTAGATGTGGTTGATTTCTTTCATTCTTTCAGTTTGAATAAATTGTCTGATTTTGATGGTTTACTGGAGTTGAAAGAAAAGGAGAAATTAATGTTGGATTGGGCGGCGACAAAATTGCTCAACTAAACCAGCAATTCACGAACGAGCAGGGCATACGGGATTTCTCAACTCGTCGCTCCTAGCTTCCAAATCCGTATCAATTGAAAGAGCACTTCTCAAGGAGTCCAGCGCCACCAAGAACATCAAAAACAAAGGCTGGATGCGATGAAAATCGACGGTGGAAAGTCACGGTGAACAGTAGTCGACGAGGGTTTGGAGAAGAAGAGATAAGAAATATTTGGCTCAAAATGATTCTAAGTGTCGATCAACACTTCCATATATACCTCTTCAAATCTCACCTGCTGATTCATACAATTCAGCCAAAGAAACCAGCAGGAAGCAATCAGCAGCAACCCTCTATTTCTTTCGTAAAAATTCAGCAGCAACTTCATCCCTTACGCCAATTTCTCAAATCACGCGAGATTAATCCCAATACAAATCAATTAATCACAAATCTAACTTCTCAATCCTCACAAGGAGCAGTTGCAGGCTATCCTTATTTATAAATAGGAGACAACTTCCAGAAGTTGTGATTGAAGACAATTTTGTGTCGCATGTGTTCCTCATGAGCCTGTACAATACTGGGGAGCCGCCCCTTCCTTGATCAAGTCTTGGGGTTGGGCAAGGGTATGCACAGAGATTGTGAGATTCAGCATGTTTGGTTGCTTGCGGCCGGTTAGAGAAGATGTTTGCAGAGATATTGTTGTACATAATTTGGGAGTTGAGAGAATTCCAGCAGGTTTTCGCAGTATTTTTGCACAGGGTATATACACAGATAGTTTTGTTGGGTATTTCAGTGATTTGGATGTACAGAGTATACCAGAGATTGATTCAGATTCTTCCGATGGATGTACAGTTTATCGCTCTCCTTCTCCGATTTCTCAAGAAGCTGATTCTTCTGTTCCTGATGTACATTTTGCCTTAGGCACTGTATATTTTGGTGCTGCACAGGAGGAACAATCATATATTGTTGAGAGTCCAGAATCTCCCTCTCCTACATTTCGGCGCCAGGACACATCTGATTCTTCTACTGATTCTCCAATGCTCTTTACTCGTGATGATATTCCATTGGATGCTACTACAGATGATCAGACATCTATTCCAACTGCTTCTACAGATCTTTCTGCTACTCTTGCTGATCTTCATACTATTCTATCCGAGCACATTGATGCATCTCAAAGTGGCATTCTCTCTAAGCTACACACGATTGAACATGGCCTTCGTGACTCCCTGCGGCAGCAAGAAGAAGCCTTCAAAACTTTGATTCAGGGTGCACGCAAAGAGGGCCGAAATATTGATGATGTCCAGACACTACGCTTTAATGAATTTCGCAAAAATGTTCTGGCTCAAAATGCCTTTGTCTTTACTGGATTTGCGGATGTTAGGAAGTGTTGGGTGACCGTGGCGGATCCGGATCCCGTCTCCCGGCGAGACAGCGGAATAATAAAATTAGGCCGGGAAACGTTCAATACAATTCAATAATAATGCAAACTATGAACCATTCATAGGACGTTTAGGCAGTTACCTTGCTGGCGACTTGCGCCTGGCTCCAACCGGAATTACAAGAAGACCGGCGCTTCACGGTAGGCGGCTGTAGATTCGTCAATCAGGTCCAAGACCGGAAGGGAGACTCCTTCATCAGCCTACACTAGAAGGCCTGATGAGATCAGCCTGGACGGATTCTCCTTGAAAAGTTGGCCGGAACAAATTCCGGCGAGGGGCGGCGGCGGCGGCGCGTGGCGTGCACGGCGGCGGCGGCGGCTTGGAGAGGAGGGAGAGGCGGCCGAGAGGTGTGCTAGGGTTAGGGTAGAAGTGATGTGATACTTCATAATGAAGCCCTAATCTACTTTAAGTAGATAGTGATGGACTTGGACCGGCCCTAACGGGCACGGGTCCAAATGACGATATCCATCACTGCGACTTCATTACAACTCCGATCGCCGATAAAATCGGACCGATCGACTCAGTTTCCAAAACTGAATGTTATGATATGAAAAACAATTTTTCAGATCATCTAACCCTAAATTGCAAAATGACCGTTTTGCCCCTCAACAGCGGCAAATCACGATTTGACCCCTGTTGACTTTTAGGAAGTCGTACTTCCAAAATCCTTGTCCTATGCTCAACACATTGAACTCAGTATCCGTGTGAGAATCTCGAATCCAGTACTTGTGTGACCCTCAATGGTTCAGGGATACAGCTAGCCGTGGGCCCACAACCATTGTGGCTCCGGAATCACAATTCCGGACTTGCCCATCGGATCATGGTAAGAGCATCTAGAAACATCGCCCCATGATCCCCTAGGTATCACTAATAGTGCCTGCAAGAACCAGTTGGTCGTGGTTAGCGTACAGTACGGTCCTTTCAATCCATATATCCCGATCAGATCAACGACCATTGGTAAATTGAGAGTCGCTATAGATCCGATAGCTATGCATACATCTTGGAGATCGAATAGTGACATCGCGAGTGTAACTAGGTAAACCCAGTTACCTAAAACACTTCTAGTACTCTGGCCAGATATTTATACACTATTATCCCCTCAGATAGCATAGGATATCCACACATGTCTGCGAGCGGTGAATCCTCGACAACGATGCATCGACTCCTACATGCATCGGGATCTCACCCAATCCCGTCGCCTATTGACCCCAAGTGAGTCGGAAAACGGGTCAAAGTGAGACGCCTATCATGTAGAGTTTCAATGATGTTTCGAGTCGTGAGAACTAATCAGTACAACCAAGACCTCGGACTTATCCACTCGACAAATGGTAACCACTTGGAAAGTCCGAACGAGGGTAGTTCGATAGATCACCAGGTCACTATCTATCTGCATGCTCAGAACATCACAATGTTCCCTACCAATGAAATATGGTACTTCGCATCGCAGATACTAGTCTCAAGCTCGGGCGGCCTTATCCTCATTTTGACGGCCCAATCGACTAGGAACTAATTCAGAATACACAGTGACTATTAGATGTGTTTCATGATAGCCGTCATACCCACTATCACATCTAACATACACTATAGTGCATTCTAGGTCTTTACTCAACGCAATTGTTAATCATCATACAGCACAATGAAAGTAAAGAATGCCATAAATAAATGCGAATATCATATATATAAAGATTGTCATATACAAGAGTCTATAAACCCACACGCCACAAGTTGGCTAGTTGGGCATCTACTCTAACAATCTCCCACTTGCCCTAAAGCCAACTACTCATCAGACACAGTCCCATTGTTTCGCGATGTTTTTCAAACAACGGTCCTGGCAAGGGCTTCGTAAGTGGATCATCAACGTTGTCCGCAGAGGCGACTCTCTCAACTGCTATGTCACCTCTAGCCACAATATCCCGGATTATGTGGTATTTTCTCAGTATATGTTTGGATCTTTGGTGAGACCTAGGCTCCTTTGCTTGCGCAACGGCACCCGTGTTGTTGCAGTACACCGGGACTGGACCAACTCCATCAGGAATGACGCCCAACTCTTGGACGAAATTCCTTATCCAAACCGCCTCCTTAGCAGCAGCTGATGCTGCGATGTACTCAGCCTCAGTGGTTGAATCCGCGATGGTGTCTTGCTTGGAACTCTTCCAAGAGACAGTACCACAATTGAGCATGAATACAAATCCAGAGGTTGACTTCGAATCATCCACGTCACACTGGAAGCTAGAATCAGTGTAGCCTTCCAGTTTCAGTTCACCACCCCCATAGACCATGAACATATTCTTAGTCCTTCGCAAGTACTTAAGAATATCCTTCACAGCCTTCCAATGTAATTGGCCAGGGTTGGCCTGGTAGCGGCTCGTGACACTCAGAGCATATGCGACATCCGGTCTAGTCGAGATCATGCCATACATAATACTACCTATTGCCGAGGCATATGGCACACGTGTCATACTCTCTATCTCCTCATCAGTCTTCGGACACATAGACTTAGATAGAGTGACCCCGTGGCACATAGGTAGGTGTCCTCTCTTGGACTCTTCTATAGAGAACCTCTTAAGTATGGTATCGATGTAGGTGGCTTGGGTGAGTCCGAGCATCCGTTTCGATCTATCCCCATAGATCTGTATTCCAAGAAAATATAGGATGCTTCACCATGTCCTTCATCGAAAAATCTACTAGACACCATACTTAGTTGACTGCAGCGCATTCCTACATCATTCCCAATAAGTAGAATGTCATCAACATAAAGTACGAGGAACGTCACAGCGCTTTTAACTACCGTTTTATAGACACACGGCTCCTCGGGATTCTTGATGAAACCAAATTCCTTAATTGTTTCATCGAATCTCAGGTTCCAACTCATCGATGCTTGTTTGAGACCGTAGATCGATCTCTGAAGCTTGCATACCTTATGCTCGCTTCCAACAGATGTGAAACCCTCAGGCTGCGTCATATAGATCTCTTCCTTAATGTTTCCATTAAGAAATGCAGTTTTCACATCCATTTGCCATATCTCATAGTCGTATCATGTGGCTATGGCTAACAGGATTCTAATTGACTTGAACATTACGACTGGCGAGAAGGTTTCATCATAGTCAACACCTTGCCTTTGAGTGTAACCTTTCGCGATCAATCGTGCCTTGTAGGTCATTACCTTACCATCAGGCCCAAGTTTCCTCTTGTATATCCATTTACACCCAATAGGAACAATTTCTTCGGGAGGGTTAACAAGAGTCCAAACTTGGTTAGCATGCATCGAGTCTAACTCAGACTGCATTGCTTCAAGCCACAAATTAGAATCATCATCGAAAATTGCCTCCTTGAAAGTTCTTGGATCAGATCCAACAACTTGATCACCTTGATCATCTTCAAGGAGAAAACCATATCTCTCAGGAGCCCTAGGAACCCTTTCGGATCTCCTAGGTGCGACCATTTATGGTACTGGCTCTGAAGGTGCAGGAGATTCACTTGGTACTTCGATTGGATCTCGAACCTCTTCGAGTTCTACTATTCTGCCCTTTCTATCAAGTAGAAATTCCCTTTCCATAAAGGTGGCATTCCTATAAATAAACACTTTTGTTTCGCTGGGAAGTAGAAGTAGTATCCAATGGAATTCTTTGGATACCCAATGAAGTAGCATAAGATGGATCTCGTATCCAGCTTATCTCCCATTGTCTGCTTCACGTAAGCAGGACATCCCCAAATCCTCATGTATGAGTACTTGGGTGGCCCATCCATATCTCATATGGAGTCTTATCCAATGCCTTGGTGTGGACATTGTTCAACAACATTACCGCCGTTTCGAGCGCATAGCCCCAAAACGAGGTAGGAAGTTCAATGAAGCTCATCATAGATCGAACCATGTCTAACAGGGTTCGATTACGACGCTCCGCTACACCATTGAGCTGTGGTGTGGCCGGAGGGGTCCACTGTGCGAGAATCCCATTCTCTTTCAGATAGTCTTGAAATTCAGCACTCAAGTATTCACCACCTCGATCGGATCGAAGTGCATTAATACTTTTGCCTAGTTGATTTTCTACCTCAGCGTTGAATTCTTTGAACCTTTCAAAGGATTCAGACTTGTACTTCATCAAGTACAAGTACCCATACCTAGAGTAATCATCGGTAAAGGTGATGAAGTATGTGTGACCGTACTTAGTACCAATACTAAACGGGCCGCACACATCAGTGTGGATCAAATCCAATAGGCCTTGAGCACGCTCACCCTTGCCCTTGAAGGGTTTCTTAGTCATCTTTCCCTTAAGACAAGATTCACAAGTCGGTAGGGAGTTAATGTCTGACAGATCAAACATGTCACTCCTAACTAACTTGTTCATCCTACTTAGAGAAATATGACCTAGCCTAGCTTGCCAAAGTTGTGCTGGGTTCAAGTTATCGTGTTTCCGTTTAATCGTTGTTGTATGTGCTTCGACATCGCGAGTTGGAACGTCTTTTAATTTTAAGGTGTATAAATCGTTTTCGCGTTCCCCAATACCAATCAAACATTCATTCTTGTAAATATTGCAAATCGAATTAGCAAATATACAAGAATATCCATCACTATCAAGCATAGAAACATAAATAATGTTCTTTATTAATTCGGGAACAAACAAAACGTTTCATAATAACAACTTAAAATCAGAAGACAGAAATAAATAGACATCTCCTATAGCTATAGCAGCAACTCTTGCTCCATTGCCAAGACTCAAGTCTTCTTTCCCTTGCGTCTGGGTCCCTTCTTCGCAGAGGAAGAGGAGCCCATAAGGAGGACGGGTTTGTCCTTCTTTATGGTTCCTTCAAATACTACAAGCATGTTAACCACCTCTTCAAGGGTGGCTGCCAGCTTGTTCATGTTGAAGTTGACCACAAAGGGGTCGAATGCAGCAGACAGTGAGAGGAGAAGCACATCGACAAACAGCTCGTTTGGAAGTGTGATATCAAGGCCCGACAGCTTTTCAACGAGCCCAATCATACGAACCCCATGCTCGCGGACCGAAGTCCCATCGCGCATGCGGCTCGTCATAAGCTCTTTGACAGCCGTGACTCTCATGTCGAGAGTTCTCCCCATACAGTTCTTTGAGATGAAAAAGTATGTCAGCAGCATACTTTATCTTCTCAAAGCGCCGTTGCATTTCATTGGACATCGACGCCATCACATAGCATCGAGCTTTAACCTCGTCGTCCCACCATTGTTTAAGCGTAACCAGCTCCCCAGGGCTGATATCGACAGGGGCTTCCTTCGGAGGGCACTTCTCTATCGTATAAAGAAGTTTCTCCGAAGCCAACACAAGGTTGAGGTTGCGGAGCCAGTCTTGGTAGTTCAGACCGGTGAACTTGTTGCTATCCAGTATAGCAGCGAGTGGGTTTTTGTACGAAGACATTGTATAAGCAGTAATACTGAAAGAAAACAGACAATCATCACTAACTATATATAACATAATCGCTAAGACATAAAACATGGTCGTTAAGTTTTATGAATTATCCTCCCACTATTTTAACGATTTCACCACCCTCTAATGAAATCGAGAAAGCAAGTTTCTTTAGTGGGTACACGGAGCCCAATCAAGCGATCATGGACCCGAATAATATCAGCCATCCATGACCCCCAAAAGGTAGTTTCCGATTGCAACCGGTGCAACCTCCATGTATTCACCTCACGTCCAGTAAGGGCCCAATAATATGACGCCGTTTACTATCACGTGTCAAGATGACCCATCAATGTTGAGTCTTGAAGGACTGTCCCCTTAACGTCCCCAATAATATGAGCCAACGTTAAAGGGAGTTCCAACCGAACTCACAACAATTTTCAATGGCGTGGACAGCTTTCCGGCATACATGACCCCCTCAATAATATGAGCCGGGCCATGTATACGGGTAGCATCGACGTACACCCATTGTTGATGGAAGGTAGGGAAATTAAAACAAATTTAAATACCCTTTAGTTTATCAAATAAACTTTTATCTTGATATTAGTTTTAAATCGTATTTAAAACGAGGGATTTTATTTTCGAAAATTTGGTCTCATGCAGTTATTTTAAATCAAATTTAAAACATGCAACATGCGGATTCAACTAACTATATATCACATATATAAAACATTGGGATGATCGATCGCGAGAGCTATGCGGTCCGTGGTTGCCAATCACGGACCTGGGTCCAATCCTAGGTGAAATGCAATATGCAATGCAATCCTATTACATTTGCTTTAGGTTTTACAGATCTTCAGTCTTCAATATCTTTGATCGTCATCGGGCCCACCATCTTCGGATGTCCTCCCACTAAATCTAGTAATTTACATTTAAATTCCATGACAAATAAGGGATACATTTTTAAGGGGTGGGAACGGGCCACAAACAGACCCACTTAAAATGATAATCAATAATATTTACAAACCGAAATCATAAAAACCTATCGCATACACCTAACATATTGGGCACGACTCTCGATCATCCCAATCATGCAATCAATCTAATTAATATGCATAAATTAAATAATCAAATTATTTATCGCAAAATCATATTTTAATCATGAAATCGCATTTTATAATAAAATCGTATTTTGTCGATAAAATCAAATTTTAATCAACAAAATCATATTTCATTATAAAATCATATTTTACAATTAAAATCGCATTTTGCTATTTTAATTGCATCGTATTGGGCCAAAAGCAATTTTGGGCCCAAAAATCTCAAAATTTCAAAATCGACCAAAATTGGCCCGATATCGAATATCGGCCCGAAAACTTTATGGACTGCCCGGGATAGGCCCGAACAATACCTAGAAGAAAAATCAGCCGTCGCACGCTGCCGGGAGACACTCCGGACGGCGGCCGCCGCCACATATCGCGCGGCAGCAGCCGCACATCGCCGCGCCAAGCGCGACGCACGGCCGTGATGTTGCGCATCACGCAGCCCATCCAGCGCGCGAGATCAGCAGCAGCGGCCGGCCTCCAATCGTGAAACGGCGCCCAGCAATCGGCGCGACGCAGCGGCCACCATGCGCGATCTCCACGCAACCAGTTGCGTGAGACCAGCACCCATCGACCGCACAGAGGCGCGCGAAGAAACGCACACGTCTCGGCCATCATGCGCGGCAATCATGCACGGACAGCGCGCATGGCATCGCTCGCCCAGCGCGCGGTGGGGCGCCGCCATGCGCGGCGGCGCCGAGGACAATCTCAAATTTGTTTTTTTTTTTACGATCTGAAATTCGAGATCTGATGCAATATGGCAATATTGTATTGAAGGATCCGAGCCTTGGCTCTGATACCACTTTTGGGTGACCGTGGCGGATCCGGATCCTGTCTCCCGGCGAGGCAGCAGAAGAATAAAATTAGGTCGGGAAACGTTCAATACAATTCAATAATAATGCAAAATATGAACCATTCATAGGGCGTTTAGGCAGTTACCTTGCTGGCGACTTGCGCCTGGCTCCAACCGGAATTACAAGAAGACCGGCGCTTCACGGTAGGCGGCTGTAGATTCGTCAATCAGGTCTACGACCGGAAGGGAGACTCCTTCGTCAGCCTACACTAGAAGGCCTGACGAGATCAGCGCGGACGGATTCTCCTCGAAAATTTGGCCGAAACAAATTCCGGCGAGGGGCGACGGCGGCGGCGCGTGGCGTGCACGGCGGCGGCGGCGGTTTGGAGAGGAGGGAGAGGCGGCCGAGAGGTGTGCTAGGGTTAGGGTAGAAGTGATGTGATACTCCATAATGAAGCCCTAATCTACTTTAAGTAGATTAGTGATGGACTTGGACCGGCCCAATGGGCCCGGGTCCAAATGACGATATCCATCACTGCGACTTTATTACAACTCTGATCGTCGATCAGATCGGACCGATCGACTCAGTTTCCAAAACTGAATGTTATGATATGAAAAACAATTTTTCAGATCATCTAATCCTAAATTGCAAAATGACCGTTTTGCCCCTCAACAGCGGCAAATCACGATTTGACCCCTGTTGACTTTTAGGAAGTCGTACTTCCAAAATCCTCGTCCTATGCTCAACACATTGAGCTCAGTATCCGTGCGAGAATCTCGAATCCAGTACTTGTGTGACCCTCAATGGTTCAGGGATACAGCTAGCCGTGGGCCCACAACCATTGTGGCTCCGGAATCACAATTCCGGACTTGCCCATCGGATCATGGTAAGAGCGTCTAGCAACATCGCCCCATGATCCCCTAGGTATCACTGTTAGTGTCTGCAAGAACCAGTTGGTCGTGGTTAGCGTACAGTACGGTCCTTTCAATCCATATATCCCGATCAGATCAACGACCATTGGTAAATCGAGAGTCGCTATAGATCTGATAGCTATGCATACATCTTGGAGATCGAATAGTGACATCACGAGTGTAACTAGGTAAACCCATTTACCTAAAACACTTCTAGTACTCTGGCCAGAGATTTATACACTATTATCCCCTCAGATAGCATAGGATATCCATGCATGTCTACGAGCGGTGAATCCTCGACAACGATGCATCGACTCCTACATGCATCGGGATCTCACCCAATCCCGTCGCCTATTGACCCCAAGTGAGTCGGCAAACGGATCAAAGTGAGACGCCTATCATGTAGAGTCTCATTGACGTTTCGAGTCGTGAGGACTAATCAGTACAACCAAGACCTCGGACTTATCCACTCGACAAATGATAACCACTTGGAAAGTCCGAACGAGGGTAGTTCGATAGATCACCAGGTCACTATCTATCTGCATGCTCAGAACATCACAATGTTCCCTACCAATGAAACATGGTACTTCGCATCGCAGATACTAGTCTCAAGCTCGGGCGGCCTTATCCTCATTTTGACGGCCCAATCGACTAGGAACTAATTCAGAATACACAGTGACTATTAGATGTGTTTCATGATAGCCGTCATACCCACTATCACATCTAACATACACTATAGTGCATTCTAGGTCTTTACTCAATGCAATTGTTAATCATCATACAGAACAATGAAAGTAAAGAATGCCATAAACAAATGCGAATATCATATATATAAAGATTGTCATATACAAGAGTCTATAAACCCACACGCCACAAGTTGGCTAGTTGGGCATCTACTCTAACAGGAAGGAGGTGCAAGAGATGAATGCTAAGGTGGATATTATGTCTTCCCATCTGGATGGTGTTAAGAAAGATGTTGAGGCTACCAAGGAAGCTCTATCCCACCAACTTTTGGAGTTTCAGAGTCAAGCTCAGGCCAACTACATTATACTTACTGACCAGTTGGGCCAACTTGTTGATTATATTAATAGAGGCGGTAATGCCAAAAAGGGGGAAGGAGAGAGCAGCCGAGGACCTCAACCACCACCTGTCGTTCAAATCAGAGACAGTGGCAATGCAGGTGGTAGTGGTGATGCTGTGAGAACAACAGAGATTTCACAGGCAGACGTTGACGCTGCGAATAGACAAATTCTGGAGAGAATGATGCGTGAAGATAGAGAAAGAGAGAGGTAAAGAAGGAGTAAGAGTAGGAGTGGATCGTTCAAAAGACGAAGATATTAGGATAGAATTGTTCTTGATTTTTGTACAAAGCTTATGTACAATTCTTCTGATTAATGGAATTTCAGTTCTCAGCAGTTCGTGTGCAATTTATTTTGCCTATTTATTTATCTCGGCTGCTAGGTATTGTCATCACCAAAAAGGGGGAAATTGTTAGGATAAAATTTATACTTTTGGTGATAACAAAAATAATAAAAGATTTGGACTCAACGATGATAATCGAATAATCTTCTCATAAGAATATCAAGTTGCTGACAACAGTTATCGGTTTGGCTTTGAGATTTGTTACCAGGTTACAGAGTTGATTTGTTTCGGGTTCTGAGACTTTTGGGTTATCGGATTAGGTATTCGGGTTATCGGGTCAGGCATCTACTGTTGGAAGTGTTTTGAGAATGTTTGTTGCTGTCGATAGATATCGCTATTGGATCAGTAATGGTTGCTGAAAACAGATTTTGAAGATTGTATTAGCGAAGATATCTACCAACAGACATCGTTATTGTATCGGGGAAGATTTCTACCATCAGATATCGAAACAGTGCAAGTAATGTTTGCTGACATCAGATAACGCAACAGTGTTTGTTATTGGAACAGTAGAAGTGAACGATGCTGTCAACAGATATGAGCATAGTAGAACTATCAGATACCATGACGTCACCATCAGATATCGCTACAGTGGTTGTTCAACAGATATGATGACGTCAGCATTGCTGAAATTGCAAATGGTCAGATATGTTTGCCGCGACAGATAGTTACTATTCAATCATCTTCAAGAAAAAAATATCTGCCAACAGAAACGATTCCAGGCGCAAGCGTTAAGCTGATTCAAATTCGATCAAATACTCATATTGGAAAAGATCGATGGCCATAACAGAATTGTACAATTGCTTGAAATTAAGGAGACAAGATTGGTACTATTTCTGGGTAAATAGTACACATTGGCAGAGGTCGTTACAACGGGATTGCACATATATGGAAATTATATGTTACCATGTAGTGGAGCAGAATTGACGGCGTACGGTTGTCAGTATTTCAAAAACGATTTTGTTTCCTTATCAGAATTAATCGACCGTTGAGCGAAGAGTATAAATAGCAGAAGTTTTGAATTGAAGAAAAACACTCGCTATTACCATTGCTGTTACGCTGTCAAAATACTTTCTGAGCTTTCATCACATACTGAAGTTATTCTCACAAAGCTCAAAGACTCGAAGAATCATACCTTTGCTATCCACAGAAAACAACCTTCGAGTCATCCTCTGATTCACCTTTGTTGAATCGATTTCATTGTATAAGAAATCAGAGGATTTTACAGTACTCATAGAACTTGTATTCATTGTTGTATTTAGTTGAGTCTGTAACAAACGTGCTCTTAAAAGCCGTTTGAAAATATTACAAAGTGTTGTAAACCAGCAGCTGCGTCTGCGTGGAAGTTTGTGAAATTGCTAGGAGTTCACCTTGAGCGAGGCTCGGTGACTGGGTGTCTGCAGAAGGACTGTGTACATCAAATCTTCTAGTGTATCCTTCCTGAAAAATGAAGAAGGGGAGACGTAGGATATTCATATCCGAACTTCCAGAAACAAACTCCGTCCCTTTATCTATTTACATTTATGCACTTATTTACCGCTTATCTGTTCACAAATCAATCGGCTTCATTCCGCACTTTTAGTTAGCGAGAGATTTGAATTAAATTGAGATACCTTAAGTCTGGTAACTCGGGCTTATGTTAAGCAGCGCTTGTAAAACGTTTCAACCCCCCCCCTTCTGAACTCCTGTACTTTTTTTGATCCTATTTTCGGGACCATCATTCAGTGTTCTTGCTCTTTGCAGATTATCTTCATTCCTCAGTAATTTCTTCAATCAATCAACTACAATGGCCGTTTCACTCATCCATAATGCTCTACATGTCAACTTCGACTCAGTTTTGAGTCTCTCTGACGAAGGCATGGTTTCGATGTTCAAATCCCTAGAGTCATCTGGACTTTTTGGATTTTTGGGTTTTCCATCTGTTATCTATGAACAAGATTTGGAGACCTTCTTTGTCAATGCCTTTGTGAGAGAGAATACTGTAATAAGCTCCGTTCAGGGAAAGTTTGTTGAAATTTCTGCAGTTTGCTGGTGTGTTTGACCTACCGTCAGAAGGGCTGACGTCTGTGGATGAGTTGCCTAAAGATCTAATAAATGCAGCGAGGAAAGCCTTTTATGCGAGTGGTGAACCGATTAATTTGTGCAAGAAGAGGGATCCAATAATCCCCCGATACAATGTGATGAGATCGTTTCATATCAGCCTGAAATTTAGCACACATACAGATAGCGAACATAGTGTCTGCTATACTAGAAATTAAGTGCAATAGCGATCCAATAATCCCCCGATACAATGTACCTCAACGTCAATTCTAGCTTCATCTTTGTCAAGCTTGATAGAAGCATTCATTGGAGTAGTTGCAGCTGAACAATTTTTCCATACCGAACTTATTCAGAAGTTCTTTGGTATATTTAGCTGGTTGACTTGTAATCCAAAGAAAAATGATAGTTCACCCATCATGCTCATCTCAAATTTTTCCTACATCTGTTTCGAAAAACATTCACGCAGTTTAGGTGTAGGACCGAACGCTTGCCGCTTTACCAAAAGCTATAGCTGGTGGTGACGGTGCAACTACAATTTTTTAAAAACCGTATAGCAATACAAGCGCCACGGTTCGATCGCTCTACCTAGCAGGGGCAATTATTGCACTCCAACAATCCCCCTCCCAATAATTGCACTTCTTGCAATCAAATGGAATCGAACCCGTGACCTTGGCTCTGATACCAATTGTTAGGATCAAGCGCTTACCACTAGGCCAAAAGCTATAGCTTGTGGTAACGGTGCAACTCCAATCTTTTAAACCGTATAGCAACACAAGCGCCACGGTTCGATCGCTCTACCTAGCAGGGCCAATTATTGCACTCCAACTCCCCCTCCCAATAATTGCACTCCTTACAATCAAATGGAATCGAACCCGTGACCTTGGCTCTGATACCAATTGTAGGATCGAGCGCTTGCCGCTTTACCAAAAGCTATAGCTTGTGGTAACTGTGCAACTCCAATATTTTAAACCGTATAGCAACACAAGCGCCACGGTTCGATTGTTCTACCTAGTAGGGGCAATTATTACACTCCAACAGTTTGTCGCTCAAATCTGTGTTCTACTAAAGGGAGCCTCAGATATGACCTTGGGCGAGTCGAAGACTTTCCCACCTATGAAATTCTTACTGTCAAGATTGTTGGCACTTACGTCGCTAAAAACAAATCTGTGTCAACCACCGCTGAAGAGGCGACGGATGAACCAGTGGTGGAGAATGTGGTTAAGGCAGCAGCAAAGAGGATACCAGCTCCTGCTGCTGAACCTGTTGCGAAAATGAAGCGAACTACTGTTGGGAGAGCTGCTCCCACAGAAAACACTTTGGTGATTGTACCAGTGGTACAAGAGGCTATACCAATTACTGTTGTACCAGATGAGAGATCTAGTGCTCAAAGACTCCAAGAATCAAAAAGGAAAATGATTTTTCAAGCGGAATCAGATGAGGAGGAAACATATAAGGAGAAGACAGTTGTGGAGGAGACAACTGAACAGGAGATAGCTGCGGTGGAGACAAAGGAGACAGATAAGGAGGAGACAGTTGAGAAAGAGACAACTGAGAAGGAAACCATTGAGAAGGAGAAAGAGAAGGAGGCTATTGACTCTGAAGACACAGAACCCTTGAGCAAGGTTCTAGAGCTTACTGAAACATCAGTGTCTGATGAGGAGTCGATGTCCATTGATGATTTTTGAAGCAAATTCCTGAAGACATGATGCTTCCATCTTTCACAGCTGAAGAGTCTACCAAGATTAAATTTGGTCATGGAATTGCTTTCAGGAAAGTGGATTGGCACAAGGCCACCCTTCCTACGATTGACCCTGCTGACATGGGGAAGGAGCCCCTTGTGGAAGAGATAAAGGGCAATCCGGCTAAGGAGATGTTTGCTTTGATTTCTGCAGATGTCGAGTTTCTTGTACATATTAGAGAAGCTGTTGTAGACGAGATCGCTTCATTCTTTTATCCTTTCAGTCTTCGTAGCTTGTCAGCTTTGACGTCAGTTTTAGATCTTGCAGCAATAGAAGAGCAAATGCTACAATGGGCTGAGATAGATTCCTTGCAGACAGCTGTTTGGAGGCGCTTGTACATAACAACCAAGTACAGAGAGATGTTGCTTAGGAAATTTTTGGAGGCGAAGCATAAAAATTTTGAATCCGGTACGTCCACTTCAGCTATTGATCTTCAAGTGCTAGACTTGCTCTCAGAAGCTCATAGTATTTCGCTAATTAATCTGCTGGAGCAACTGAGGCAACACAGATTGAAGTGGACACAACCATCTAGATCAAAGTTGTTTGGAGGAGCTGATGTACATAGCAGCGGGATTCATTCCCAATTTTATCCAAGCGTCAACTATACCAGCTGGGTAAGGTATCTTACTCTTATTTATGGATCTTGGCAAGTAGTAGAGCGTGCAGATCCGAAGCCTGCGAGGTTAGCGAGGCAAATTGTTTCAAGATAGAGGAAACCGCTACCGCAGAGGCCTTTTGTGGATGTGTTTGCCCCTATTTGCATTTTCATCGAACTAGTCCAAGATCTTGATTCTCGAAGACCTTATTCTACGATTTTTCAGAGACTTTGGCCTGAGATTGTGCAGATGTAGTTTAGTTTTTGCTTTTTGGACATGTTCAACCAGTGGGCACCTACAATATGTGTAGAGATATAGTTGCTATAGATTCAGACTTGGATACAGAGACAATTCCTGCTGGAATTTTGATGCGTTTCAGCACGAACTAAATGCAGAAGGTTTTGTTGATTTCTTTGTACAGCCAGATATACAGATAATCTCTTCCAGTTCAAGCTCAGATAGTTCAGTGCCTACCAGTCCAAGCTCTTCAAGTTCGACTTCATCCAGTTCGTCTTGATACAGAGACAATTCCTGCTGGAATTTTGATGCGTTTCAGCACGAACTAAATGCAGAAGGTTTTGTTGATTTCTTTGTACAGCCAGATATACAGATAATCTCTTCCAGTTCAAGCTCAGATAGTTCAGTGCCTACCAGTCCAAGCTCTTCAAGTTCGACTTCATCCAGTTCGTCTTCTTCCAGTGATCCCCATATTCAGTTTTTAGAATACCTTACTCGGATTGAAATACCAACTGCTCTTGTTTCATCTACAAACTTCACAGAAGACACTACATAGCTCCGAGCATCTATTGATCAGATTCAATTAGAGCAGGTGCAGACTCGAGAACGTGTAGAGGAGCTCAACTCTGAACTTACTCACAAGATTACAAGACTTGAGCTCGTTTTTGCACAATCCACCTCCCAACAGGACATGGTCTATAGGGCTCTATTTAATGACATCCAACGAGAGGTTCAGATTTAGAAGGCTGCTTTAACTCAAGAGATGACTACGTTTCTCCTGGAAACTCAGGAGGGCCTCAATACTCTTCGTGCCCAGCTCTCTGAAATCATTGCCTATATTAATAGAGGACGTGATGACAAAAATGGGGAAGAGAGTAATAGAGGTCCACAACCTGAATATCAAAGCAGACCCAGTGGTGGAGGAAGCAGCAGTGAACCTTCGAGGAAAATAGGAAGTGGATCTTACAGAGGAGAGTAAGCAGAAGTGTGGGATTTAGCCGATGGTTTTCTTGACAGTTTTTCTTTATTCAGTTTTTGTACAAAACTCTTGTACTTAGCTGGTTTTGATTGAACATATAGCAACGAATTCGAGAAATATATTTTGTCTCATTTTAAGTAGTAGGCTGCTAAGATAAAATTTTAAGTTTTGGTGATAACATAAACAAGATAAAGAACTGAATATAAGCCATCGGATCTGGAATATAAGTTTATCAAATTTGGACTAAGTAATCGGGTTAAGGATTTAATCGATTAGGCATTTACAACGATTCAGATCCGAGTAATTCAGATCCGAGAGATTCGTTCGGAGGATTACGTATCAGATTCAGTACAGAGGCTTCATTAACAGATCCGATCAGAGAGTTTCGGGATAGAATCTATTCAGTTAGTTCATAAGTTTCTTCTACAGATCAGATCAGATCAGAGGTTTCCTAGGAATAGAACATAGAGGTATTTCAGATCAGATCTCAGCAGCAGTGAAAGCTGATGATATACATAGAGAGATTTCAGATCATAAGATGATTCAGATAAGAGAGAAAAGGGATATATTCGTAAAGGATAAAAGATCCCGAAGCTTGTATTTATTCGAAATAGCTTAGAGAAGATTTCAACACAGAGCCGAAACAGATTTCTGATCACAGCTTCAGATCTTAACATCTATTTATTCCAGAGGATTCAACGATCAAGATTAAATCAGATAAAGCCTGTAAGACAAAGTGTATGAAAGAGACTCAAGATCAGAGCTATTTGGAGTATATTGTTCAGGAGGCAGAGTTGGTACAAACGATGTGTTGGATATGGATAACAGATCCAGATCTGTTTTTTGAATTACACAAAACCTGTTATTGTGTTTCTAATTGATTTACATAGTGTGCAGAAACTATGTAAGAAGAAAAGAGAAAATTGATTAGTCTGGCAGACGTATGAAGAGAAGAGAAGTCCGTTGAAGAAAAGATTATGGAAGAGATATGAACAGTACGAATCTGAAAGAGAACTGTTGAAATTGTGTACGCGAAAGAGGAGTTGAAGGTTGCTGAATATAAGTTGAAGGTTGCTGAAATATATGATTGATGGTCGCTGAAATTTAAGTTGAAGGTTGCTGATTGAAGAAGCTTAAATGAGCAACCATGACATCAGCATTGCTGATTGAAGAAGCTAAATGAGCAACCGTGACATCAGCATTGATGATTGAAGAAGCTTAAATGAGCAACCGTGACATCAGCATTGCTGATTGAAGAAGCTAAATGAGCAACCGTGACATCAGCATTGCTGATTGAAGAAGCTAAATGAGAAACCGTGACATCAGCATTGCTGATTGAAGAAGCTTAAATGAGCAACCATGACATCAGCATTGCTGATTGAAGAAGCAAAATGAGCAACCGTGACATCCGCATATCTGTTGAAGAATTCAGCAACCTCAACAGTAAGAATTCAGCAACGTTATCAAGCAGAATTCAGCAACGTTATTCAGCAACGTACAAGCAGAATCAGCAACGTTACATCAGCAGAATCAGTAGTTGATACATCAGCAGAATTAGTAAATGGATCAACAGGAGAAATCTGATGAAGAATAGAAGCTGATGAAGAATAGAAGCGAAGCAGTAGAGAAGATAAAATTAGCGCTGGGAAACGTTCAATATAATAAAGGCAGCACTATAAACCATTCATAGGGCGTTTCTCGGGGTGTTACCTTGCTGGCGACAGGCGCCGGGCTCCAACCAGAATCACAGGGAGACTGGCTCTTCACGGTAGGCGGCGGTAGATTCGTCCAATCAAGTCCACGACTGGAAGCAAGGTTCCTTCGTCAGCCTGCACTAGAAGGCCTGACGAGATCAGCACGGACGGAAACTCCTCGAAACGGTGATCGGAACAAGTCCGATCAACGTGCGGCGGCGGCGTGGGGCTTTGGAGGAGAGGGGGCGGCCGAGAGAGATCTCTAGGGTTTAGGGTGTGTATTTTGTTGTTTTTTTTAATGAAGCCCTAGTCTAGTATAAGTAGACTAGTGGTGAACTTGGACCGGCCCAACGGGCCCGGGTCCAAATGACGATATCCATCACCGCGGCTTCATCGTAACTCCGATCGTCGATCAGATCGGACCGATCGACTCAGTTTCCAAAACTGAATATTATGATGTGAAAAACAGTTTTTCAGATCATTTAACCCAAAATTGTAATTTAGTTCACCAACTTTTGGAAATTGCAATTTGACCCATATTGACTTTTAGGAAGTCGCACTCCCTAAAATTTCTCCTCCTATGCTCAACACATTGAGCTCAGTTTCCGTGCGGGAATCTTGAATCCAGTACTTGTGTGACCCTCAATGGTTCAGGGATACAGCTAGCCGTGATCCCACAACCATTGTGACTCCGATATCGCAATATCGGACTTGCCCATCGGATCATGGTAAAGCGCCTAGCAACATCGCCCCATGATCCCCTAGGTATCACTGATAGTGCCTGCAAGAACCAGCTGGTCGTGGTTAGCGTACAGTACGGTCCTTTCAATCCATATATTCCGTTCAGATCAACGACCATTGGTAAATCGAGAGTCGCTAGAGATCCGATAGCTATGCATACATCTTGGAGATCGAATAGTGACATCACGAGTGTAACTAGGTAAACCCATTTATCTAAAACACTTCTAGTACTCTGGCCAGAGATTTATACACTATTATCCCCTCAGATAGCATAGGATATCCACGCATGTAAGCGAGCGGTGAATTCTCGACAATGAAGCACCGACTCCTACATGCATCGGGGTCTCACCCAACCCCGCCGCCTAATGACCCCAAGTGAGTCGGAAAACGGGTCAAAGTGAGACGCCTATCATGTAGAGTCTCAATGACGTTTCGAGTCGTGAGGACTAATCAGTACAACCAAGACCTCGGACTTATCCACTCGACAAATGGAAACCACTTGGAAAGTCCGAACGAGGGTAGTTCGATAGATCACCAGGTCACTATCTATCTGCATGCTCAGAACATCACAATGTTCCCTACCAATGAAACATGGTACTTCGCATCGCAGATACTAGTCTCAAGCTCGGGCGGCCTTATCCTCATTTGGACGGCCCAATCGACTAGGAACTAATTCATGTTAGAGTAGATGCCCAACTAGCCAACTTGTGGCGTGTGGGTTTATAGACTCTTGTATGAAACAATCTTTATATATGATATTCGCATTTATTTATATGACGTTCTTTACTTTCATTATGTGTGTAATGATTTACAATTGCGTTGAGTAAAGACCTAGAATGCACTAAAGTGTATGTTAGATGTGATAGTGGGTATGACGGCTATCATGAAACACATCTAATAGTCGCTGTGTATTCTGAACACGTTCCTAGTCAATTGGACCGTCAAAATGAGGATAAGGCCGCCCGAGTTCGAGACTAGTATCTGCGATGCGAAGTACCATGTTTCATTGGTAGGGAACATTGTGATGTTCTGAGCATGCAGATAGATAGTGACCTGGTGATCTATCGAACTACCCTCCTTCGGACTTTCCAAGTGGTTACCATTTGTCGAGTGGATAAGTCCGAGGTCTTGGTTGTACTGATTAGTCCTAACGACTCGAAACGTCATTGAGACTCTACATGATAGGCGTCTCACTTTGACCCGTTTGCCGACTCACTTGGGGTCGTAAGGCGTCGGGATTGGGTGAGGCCCTGATGCATGTAGGAGTCGATGCATCGTTGTCGAGGATTCACCGCTCGCAGACATGCGTGGATATCCTATGCTATTTGAGGGGATAATAGTGTATAAATCTCTGGCCAGAGTACTAGAAGTGTTTTAGGTGAATGTGTGTACCTAGTTACACTCGCGATGTCACTATTCGATCTCCAAGTTGCATGCATAGCTATCGGATCTATAGCGACTCTCGATTTACCAATGATCGTTGATCTGATCGGGATATATGGATTGAAAGGACCGTACTGTACGCTAACCACGACCAACTGGTTCTTGCAGGCACTATCAGTGATACCTAGGGGATCATGGGGCGATGTTGCTAGACGCTTTCCCATGATCCGGTTGGGCAGGTCCGGAATTGTAATTCCGGAGCCACAATGGTTGTGGGACCACGGCTAGCTGTATCCCTGAACCATTGAGGGTCACACAAGTACTGGATTCTAGATTCTCGCACGG
>KQ988449.1:10666-27516 GCA_001598015.1 Dorcoceras hygrometricum | reverse complement strand
ATGTGTTGTGTTTCATGATAGCCGTCATACCCACTATCACATCTAACATACACTATGGTGCATTCTAGGTCTTTATCCAACACAATTGTTAACATTATATAAACATAATGAAGATAAAGAATGCCATAAACAAATGTGAATATCATATATAAAGACTGTCATATACAAGAGTCTATAAACCCACATGCCACAAGTTGGCTAGTTGGGCATCTACTCTAACATTTACAGTTCCGCATACGCACTTTAATCTTATCATCGCATAACACTTAAGTTGTCACACACGCACAGTAGCAGATTTCTGTAACAGAAATCTGCTTGCATTGAGTTTTAAAATTAGGATTCAGTTCTGGTGTTTTCCGCATGTTTTTATTACATATCAGATCTGTCTCCGGTGCTCTATTTATTGTTCAAGAACCATGAGCTATTGTAGCTCCTTTGCAGTGAAAATTTTATTTATTATGGATCTGATCTCGGCCCCTGTTGTGTAGCGCTTCTTATTTTATTGTTGCCTCTGAGATCTGATCCTTCGGTCCTAACAAGTGGTATCAGAGCAGGTTTTTCTTGAACGAGCATTTATTTTAAAACGCTTGAGCTATCTGTTTTAAAATGCTTTAAAATGGCTCTGATGGTATGCGGAAATTATCACAGCTGCTGATGCTTTGTGTTTCTTTGAGCTTATGTTATAAAAGACAGGGAGAGTGATATCTCTGTCTTTATTAATTTGAGCTATCTGTTTTTGCATCAGTTTCTGTTTTGATCGTACCTTTTCAGAATCATAGCATTTTGTTGCATTTGGTTCTTCCCAAAAATCTGCTTTTGTTTTTCAAAATTTGCAAAATTCCTGCTGTCCTGATTTTTGGTGTGGCAGTGTAGGGAGAGCTTCATTTTAAAATACCGGGAAGACCAGATTTCTACCCCTTTTTGATTCCCACAAAAAGGGAGAAAATTGTTAAGACCATGCATTTGTTATTTGAGGTTTTGTGTAAATAAAAAAGGGAGAGATTTTTGGATCTG
The DNA here is from genome assembly GCA_001598015.1 of Dorcoceras hygrometricum. Classification (NCBI taxonomy): domain Eukaryota; kingdom Viridiplantae; phylum Streptophyta; class Magnoliopsida; order Lamiales; family Gesneriaceae; genus Dorcoceras; species Dorcoceras hygrometricum. Next base: position 26,502 of record KQ988449.1, on the reverse strand, counting down.
GATAACAGATCTGGATCTGTGTTTTGAATTACACAAAACATGTTATTGTGTTTCTAATTGATTTACGTAGTGTGCAGAAACTATGTAAGAAGAAAAGAGAAAATTGATTAGTCTGGCAGACGTATGAAGAGAAGAGAAGTCCGTTGAAGAAAAGATTATGGAAGAGATATGAACAGTACGAATCTGAAAGAGAACTGTTGAAATCGTGTACGCGAAAGAGGAGTTGAAGGTTGCTGAAGTATAAGTTGAAGGTTGCTGAAATATATGATTGAAGGTCGCTGAAATTTAAGTTGAAGGTTGCTGATTGAAGAAGCTTAAATGAGCAACCATGACATCAGCATTGCTGATTGAAGAAGCTAAAATGAGCAACCGTGACATCAGCATTGCTGATTGAAGAAGCTAAATGAGCAATCATGACATCAGCATTGCTGATTGAAGAAGCTAAATGAGCAACCGTGACATCAGCATTGCTGATTGAAGAAGCTTAAATGAGCAACCGTGAAATCAGCATTGCTGATTGAAGAAGCTAAATGAGCAACCGTGACATCAGCATATCTGTTGAAGAATTCAGCAACCTCAACAGTAAGAATTCAGCAACATTATCAAGCAGAATTCAGCAACGTTATTCAGCAACGTACAAGCAGAATCAGCAACGTTACATCAGCATACTCAGTAGTTGATACATCAGCAGAATTAGTAAATGGATCAACAGGAGAAATCTGATGAAGAATAGAAGCTGATGAAGAATAGAAGCGAAGCAGTAGAGAAGATAAATACGAGAAGCACTCAGCTGTTGCAAGCTTTCAACTGTTACAAGTAATTCAGCTACTTGGACGCAATCACCATTTAAAAGGGAAAGAATCTGTGGCTGAAATTAAGTCGTACTAATGCCTTAAATCAAGGGGACAAAATTAATACTATTCTGGGAAATAGTACAATGTACAGAGGATGATTGCACCAATTTGGGAAGAAGACAAATTACCCGTAACAAGCGCATAAAGGAATTGGAATTAATCTAACGGCCATATTTGGGGGAAGAAATATATATACAGAAGTTCTCTGTTGAAGAAGATTGATAGAGATCCACACACACAGAAACAGAAACGCAAAAACAGAGGGAAGAAAATTGGAGACGAAGCAGTCGACCACCATTAGAGAGGAGCGCATAACGAGAGTCGACTGCTGAGTCTCAATCAGCTATTGTAGAGCATTTTCCCAGTGTGTGAGATTTATTATTTTGAGAGTTGAGCTATACAATGTAAAATCTCACACACAGAGATTCACTCGCATATTTTGAGAGATGTGCGAAATTGATTAGCGAGTGAATCACAAAAAATCCAACAGATCCCGTCCAAGTATGAAGACGTTAAACTCTGTGTATGTAGTTAGACACACAGTTGCGGCTGGTGTGCATTGGTGTTGCTAGGAGTTCACCTGGAGCGAGGCTTGGTGAGTGGGTGTTTGTAGAAGGCCTGTAACCATCAAATCTTCTAGTGGAACCTTCCTGAATAAGGAAGAAGGAGAGACGTAGGATATTTATATCCGAACTTACATAAACAAACAGCAGTGTATTGTATTCTTTTATTTACAGTTCCGCATACGCACTTTAATCTTAGCATAGCATAACACTTAAGTTGTCACACACACACAGTAGCAGATTTCTGTAACAGAAATCTGCTTGCATTGAGTTTTAAAATTAGGATTCAGTTCTGGTGTTTTCCGCATGTTTTTATTACATACCAGATCTGTCTCCGGTGCTCTATTTATTGTTCAAAAACCATGAGCTATTGTAGCTCCTTTGCAGCAAAAATTTTATTTATTATGGATCAGATCTCGGCCCCTGTTGTGTAGCACTGCTTATTTTATTGTTGCCTCTGAGATCTGATCCTTCGGTCCTAACACGATGTTTACCTACTTTGGCTATAAAGTCAACTAAGCTCTGACAACAGCAGACAAACCTCAACTCGGCACTAATGGCGCAATTAATGCTCGATACGATGAAGATATTCAAATATGGTTTGTGTCTACTGGCTTATTAAATGACCGTTGAAGATGGATGTTATATATAGCTGAAGTGATTCAACGAAGAATCTCTCTCTCGCAATTCTTAGCTCTCGATCACTCTCGCAAACTCTCGCTCCATATTACGATTTCCAAGTTCAATCCATTTTATCCAAGCTCTCAATCTCGAAGAACAGTCTTTCAACTCTTACTCAAAAATCAATCTTCGAGAACTCTTCTGGTTTCACATCAGTCACATATTCCTATTGTTCAAGAAACCATAAAATTTACAAACTCTATTTACTTTGTACTTGTTGATATATTCAGAATAGAGTCTATAAAGAACTTGCTATTTGAAGCAGTTCTATAAATACGTTTGTTTGTAATCAGCAGAAGAAGTCTACGTGTATTTGGCTGCTAGGAGTTCACTTTAAGCGAGGCTTAAGTGATTGGGTGTTTGATGAAGCTGTAACCATTAAATCTTCTAGTGGAACCTTCCTGAAAAGGAAGAAGGGGAGACGTAGGATTTTGATATCCGAACTTCCAGAAATAAACTCTGAACTCTATCTATTTATTTACGTGCATTGTTATTTACTTAATTGTTCACTGTTTAATCGATTTATTTCCACACTTTATAGTTAACCGGGAAAACAGATTTGAACTGAGAGCCTCAAAGCTGATCACTCAGCTTTGAGTTAAGCACAGGCTTGTAAAATCGTTTTTAAAGGATTTGAAAAAGAAAAATCGAAGGAGTTCATTCAACCCCCCTTCTGAACTCTTGGGCTTATTTTGATTCTATTTTCAATCATATTGATCCTATCAGTACTCCAGTACTCAACTGAAGCCCAGACCCATCAGTTGGAAAGGCACTCCAGTACTCAACTAAAGCCCAGACCTGTCAGTTGGAAAGGCACTCCAGTACTCAAATGAATCCCAGACCTTTCAGTTGGAAAGACACTCCAGTACTTATATGAAGCCCAAATCCGTTAGTTTTATATGGAAATCGGAACGTCGTCCAGCCCCATACCCGTCATAGAAAAACCACAATCAAGTCCCGTCATTCAAAAATTTTATTTTCTTCTCATTCTAGCCTCATAATAAATCTCAAATCCTCAAAATAAATTCCTTCCTAATTTCATAAACTTTCTGCTCATAATATTCCTCATAAAAGTCCAGCAGTGACAGTTAAAAATCACACATGCTAAAAAGATCATTTTCTAGGCATTAATTTATCATGAAAATTGCCAAAATATCATAAATAAAATAAATTCTAAAAATGATGAAAAACATCTTAAGATATGCTTAAAGCGTCAAATAAAGTCATCCACGAACTATGGCATCCCTTAAGACTCAAAATCTCAATTTTTACAAAAATGACCCGACGAGGCTCATTTCTAGCGACAAAAAGGTAAAAATAATTAAAAATCCATTAGTCATCTAACTCAAACGACTAGCCATGGGAACAAACGAGACTCAAAAATGACTCACGACGGGACTAACCCGATGCCCGTAAGGCCACTGCTCGCGCACAGAGGCGAATCTGGCATAGGGCGAGACCTCATCTAAAAACGCCTAACGTATCTCCACTCTTGGACCCAACCAGACCCTAATACAACCCATGTACGACCCATAGACTCGATCCTAACCCCTCTAGACCGAAACTCATACCATGTTATACCTCTCATTCCTCAAAACCCTAGCCGACGCTTACACCCATATCTCACGTCTAGATCTAATCTAGGCTGCCAAGTTCGTGAAAAAATTATGTTGACCATCAATCCATGCATCAAATATAGATTTAAAACAACAATAATCTTTAAATCTACACACATGAGTAAATATTGCTTGAAGGATGCATCAAGAAATCGTTTTGTACTTGACTTTCTTGTTAACAACCAAGATGTTGATATAGGCTGGAAGGAAGACAAGGAACATCACACCAAGATAGGGAAAGAGGATTGAGCTTCGGGAAGTCTACCAAGGGTAGGGGGCGGGTCACTTGGGAGGAGAGGCTAGGGTTCCTTCTTTTTTATTTTGAATAAAATGATGTTTTTGGTGAATGAAGGGGACGGCTGAATGTTGAGGGTTTAGGGAGGGGTTTGGTTTTTAATTTGTGTAAATTAATGTATAAAAGTTGTTAGTTAACAAATAAAGTGCTAATTAATTGGAAAGAGTTGTTAATTAACTAAACAATATGCTAGTCAACAATTTAAAAAGGCTTAATGTGAAAGATCTAATCAACTAACTAACGTGCTACTCATGTTTAAAATTAATGAAATGAGTGGACTCCCTAATCTCAAAAGTTTTCTAACTTGAAGATATTTAAAAGAATATTTAGAAGTTTTAAAAATTATCTCAATAATGTCTTCTAAGGAATAGAGAGTAACACTCAAGAATTACTTTTATAAAAAATTGTCTTTACCTCGGTGTATCCGTCACCTCCTTTCCAGCATCTCATCATCTAAATTAAAATTCTAAAAGAAAAAGACTCATCGACAAATGATTAAATAAATCATATAGCATAATCATGGAAATAGTAAAATAACAAGGCGTGCGATTTGGGTAGAAAAATTTTGTAGGCGTTACACCCCGCCTGAGTGCTTTGAAGGACCAAGCTGCGTGTGGTGTCTGTTTTTTAGGGTACAACGATGGAGATCGAGCAGGTAAACGAAAGCACGAGGCTACGCTACTACTGACGAACTGAACCTCACATTCACTGTATTAGTGTGGAAACGTAAAGAGAATGGAGAATGTGTTGTGTTTTGAAATGGAGAATATTGGTTGTATAAGTAAGGAAACGTGGGACTCTTCTATTGCTAGGCATACCAGAGGTCATGTACTGGTAGTCCTTTGGGATGCCTGTTTGAATACACAATCTGTGTCTCTTCGTGTATGTGAAGAGTCACGGACGGAAAATTTTTTTTAGCAAAAGCGGGATTAGATTATGTGACCATTTTTGAGTCCTGATCGATCCGACATTCGACGCGCTCAGGTCTCGGACTCACATGAGTCAAGCCTTTCTAGTGCAAATAGGGTCCTTGATTTGCACCCCCTGCGTACCTCGACGATGACAGTGTCACATTTATAAACTTTAAAAGATTGAGACATGTAGCTTCCGACTACAAGAAAATGGCGTATCCCCTTCCTAGGATTGGTTATTTGTATGACCAACTGAAGGGTGCAACAATGTTTTCTAAGATTGACCAGCGATCTGGTCATCAACAGTTGAAGATTAAGGAACTGATATTTATAAGACGGCATTCAGAACGCGCTATGGTCATTATGAGTTCCTAGTAATGCCTTTTGGACTAACAAACGCACCTTCAACTTTTATGGATTTGATGAATAGAGTGTTCTAACTGTACTTGGATCAGTTCGTGATAATGTTTATAGACGACATTCTAGTGTATTCCAAGAATAGATCGGATCACTCAAGTCAGCTTAGGATAGTGCTGCAAGTTCTGAAGAGCAAACAACTGTTTGCCAAGTTCAGTAAGTGCGAGTTTTGGACTGGAGAATGTTGCATTCCTATATCATATCATTTCCAAGGATGGATTAGAGGTTGACCCAGCTAAGGTCGAAGCAGTTCGGGACTGGCCTATGCCCAAGACTGTTTCAGAGGTCAGAAGCTCTTTGATCATATCCAGAAACACGGTTTTAGTAATTTGTAAAATTTTTTCTATAAAAATAATCTTTGTCTGTTGGATATCCGGTTTAAGTTTTTTCTGCATAAGTTTCCGGAAAATACTTACAAGAATCTTGCTAACCAATTATCAAACTCTAACATATAAGGTTTGAGGTTGCATTACATACATAGGTGAAACATTTCAATCCACTTGGTACATTATGGCTTCGTCTGGACAAAATTTTTGAAAACATTTTTTAATATTCTAAAAAAATTTAAAATATATATTTGAATAAAATATTTATAAAATTTTTATCGCTAACATGTTTTGCGAGATGTATGAGTTGTAAATCCCAAAATACGAGCCCCTGATCATAAATATTACTGCACCACGTGTAGATCTGATTTTCCACTACTTAATGGGCCAATAGGCAGTAGCTACTAGCTAGCCTAGATGTGATTTCTTAATATGCAGACAGCCTAGACTCGATTGTGGAGGACACCTTTTTTTAGCTTAAATCTGTAGTTATATCATTAATATATTTGTTTGATGATATGATTAATCTTGGTTCTGCGAGAGAGCTTGTTCCTAACCTCTGTTTCTTCGGGGTTTCTTTCCATTGACTAGACTTCACCATCCACACTTCGTGAAACCTGAATATAGTTTGTTTTCAGATTTCTTGAAGAAGTATTATTTTTTGAGAGGAATGAGATATAATATTAGTCATTTTTGCGTATTATTAAGATAATATTCTAACATTAAATTATTTATTGGGTGAAAGTTAGATTTCTTAATCAAAACATTTTACATTTGTACGATGCCATAGATGCTAACATGATATTACCTGAAAAGTTTAATGTAATATTCATCTCAAAAGTGGCGTAGATTTATTGAATGCCATGAAGTGTAGCTTAGTATTTAACTTGTCAAATTTTTGTATATGTATTTCCTTTATGTAAGTTACATGTTGTTGAACCTCATTAAGGTTTCATAATCAATCAATATTCTTTTTCTCATTCATGGTTTCTAATTTATTAAATCAAAGTCTCAATCTAGAAAAGGACGATGAGATGAAAATTACTAGGGACTCTCAAGGTTCAACTAAAAAATCTAAGGAATTTGCAGATGTTTAGAATTACTTTAAAAAAAAAGGAATTGGTGAAGATGGTGTACACATGACAGAATGTAAATGATGCAAAAAAGAGTATAGAAGTGGAGAAAAATAATACGAGACATCTTCTTTGAGGCACCACCTTGAAAAATGCAAAATGGTAATATTCTATGACGTAGGGCAAATGGTTGTTTATCATGATGGAAAGGTAAGACCAAAAGATTGTGCGATTTATTAGCTGCCGCAGTTATTAGACATGATTTGTCATTTTCATTTGTTGAATATGATGAGATTAGAAAATGGGTGAAGTACATAAATTCTGACATTGTTTGTATTTCTAGAAATACTCTGGTTTCAAATATTACAAGCATATATGCTCGGGAGAAAGAGAAACTTAAGCAAGTTATGGCTAGTATTCAAAATAAATTTGTTTAACTTCAGATGTATGGACTGCATGCACTACTGAGGGTTATATTTTCTTGGCTGGCCATTTTGTTGATGCAAATTGAAAATTTAATGTAAAATACTTAGTATTGCTCACATGCCTCCTCCACACTCGGGAGTGAATTGGCTGCAAAGTTGTTCGAGTTTTTGAAAAAATTGTATTTTCTCCGAGTTGAGAGAGCCTTTGAATTTCGCTAATAGAGGAAATAGCAGTTGAAATAAAAAGAGGAAAGAGCTTTATATCATGGCTGAAGATCAGATTGATAGGTACAATTTAAGGGATATATTCAACAATAATAATTCTTCAAAGGCTACATATACATAGAAGAAGCAGCGCACAGAGCGTGAAAAACAGAAGCATGCACACAGAGACATATATGCACGAAACACAGAAAATAAAGAGAGGATGTGAAATAGTCGAGAGCTGGTATACACAGGTGCAGCTGGTATACAGGCCACCTGTGTATATAGGCTGAGAGCTGTGCCTAGGTGTGAGTCGATGCACAGCCGAGAGCTCAAAAGCAGAATCACTGTACTTGACTGCACAACCAGGGAAGAGGATGGAGATATCAGTTTTGAAGAAGCACTTCCCAGTATGTGAGCAGAGAGCTTACACTGTAAATCTCTCACACACACATCCACTCACATATTGAGAGATGAGCGAAACAGACTACACTGAATGTGAGAAACAGAATCATTGCAGTTTTTGAACAGAGACATTAAACATGTTCATAGTGTTGCAGTTCACACAGCTCGTGGACTGGTGTATAGCGTGGTTTGCTAGGAGGTCTCGCAACTTGCGGACTGTTGGATCAGGTTATTGCAGAAATTGTAATAATCAAAGTCTTCTAGTGGAATACTTCTAGTTTGGAAGAAGGAAAGACATAGGAGATTTAGCTCCGAACTTCCAAAGAAACAAATGAGTTCTTTACAGTTTTCAGTTTACAGCTTTCTGCATCCATACTTGCATCGCATATTTAAAATCAACAGCTTTCAATTTTCAGTGAGTATATTCAGATGTGTTCCACTTGGTTTTTATACCAGATATGATATACTACTCGGTGCTCATAGATTTCAAGAACTGGAGCTATTGCAGCTCACGCAGAGTTAGTTTCTCATCGTTCAGATCGTGCGTGATCTGTTTAGAACGCAGCGCTGCTCCATTTTGATTCAGCTTAGGCGCGATCTGCTTGGCGTGCTGTTTTTCAAAACCATTTTTTTAAATAGATATGTACTTTTGATCCATTAATTTGGCCCGAGTTGTGTCAAGCTCATGGTACCAATTTTCGGACCTATCACGTTGGTATGCACATATATTGAATCTTATTGTCCAAGAAGGTTGAAAGTGTCTAGTGTAGCTTTGAACAAAATTAGAGATTCTGTCAAGTATGTGAAAGGTTCGGAGAGTAGGCAGAAGAAATTTGAAGAATGTGTGGTAGAATTTGGTGGCATTGACACTAGTATTAGTTTGAGATTGGATATATCTACCCGCTGGAATTCAACTTATTTGATGTTGGATAATGCTCTCAAGTATAAGAAGGCATTTGCTTCTCTTCAATTGAATGATAGGAACTATAAATATTGCCCTTCAAGTGAAGAATGGTTAATATGAGAGAAAATATGTGAGTTTCTTGTGCCATTTTATGATACTACAAATTTGATTTTTAGTTCTTATTATCCAACATCAAATATTTATGTTATGCAAGTTTGGAAAATTGAAGTTTTGTTGAACGAAAACTTGTTGAATGATGATGTGGTAGTTAGTGATATGTGTAAAATGATGAAAGAGAAGTTTGACAAGAATTGTAGTCAATATAGCAAAAAGGTACTTGCTTTTGGGGCAATTCTTGATATGCGAATAAAGTTTTCTATGCTGATCTATTTTTATTCAAAGGTTGAGAATGATCCTCTAAAATGCCAAAAGAAGATGTCTGAAACGAACCGTACTTTAGAAATTTTTTTAAATCATTTGTGGAATAAATAAACCTAGAAAGTATGGCTCGTTCCCTTTAAACATTTTCTAAACCGTCATTTAAAACATAAATAAAATAAATGCTTCAAAACGTTAAACCATCCGTACTGTTTAAACATCAGTCTGAGTAAAAGTACTGAGAATGAACACATTAAAAACCAATATTTGAAAAATCATTTGTGGAATAAATAAACCTAGAAAGTATGGCTCGTTCCCTTTAAACATTTTCTAAACCGTCATTTAAAACATAAATAAAATAAATGCTTCAAAACGTTAAACCATCCGTACTGTTTAAACATCAGTCTGAGTAAAAGTACTGAGAATGAACACATTAAAAACCAATATTTGAAAAGAGTATCATATCAAAGATAACATCAATGAGAATATGGGGTACTGCTAAAACGGGCGCTCAGAGGTCCTCACCGCCAGTCGGGACATACTCTACAGGGTCATTACCTCCACCATTTAAACCTAGTGAGCCTTGAGGCTCATCATGTTCTATCTTTTAAAATAACAAGGTACATATTAATAAGGTCGCATGCAAGCACATACTTATAACAACATAACATTAAAACATGAATGTATGAATGATCTTTAAACCTTGTTCGTACATTTCATAACATATCATACATAACATATAACATACATAAGGCATGACATAACGTGACATAAAAACGTATGAGTCGTATCATGAAGTGTGGACCATGTTCGATTGATCAATCTAAAAACCAACGTACGTGGCGGTGCGGTTCACCGACCTTACCTCGGGATCCCTCAGACCTCTATGCTTGTCACTTCACCATGCCATAAACACATGGATCCATAAGCTCGTAATACATGAACAGAAGTTCATCGGACCCGATATTTCGAATCCCCTCATCGTAAACTTACCACAAATCACTTCAATCTCTCGATTTTTTTCTTTTAAAACATGCTCATAACCTTTCATAAAACATTATGATGTGTGCATTTCATAAAACATGCAATTTTAAAAGCTTAGCCCGTCAATGTATATTTAATTCTTTCCTTTAAAACATTTTCATACATAACTACTACATATATAATTAAATATATATCTACGGGCTTCTACATTTTCTATTCTGGTCAAGGACTGGTTCAGGTGTCTGGCCCACTACTTCTACAAAACGAACCTAGACTTAACCTTAAAATTGGGACTTAGAATAATACATGACTCTGCCCATAACATAAAATTGAACCTTAAAAAACTTTGGCTAAAATACGACATTAACCAAATTTTTGACTCGATTAAAAATCCTATGAACAATTTTGACTAAATTAAAATCTAAGGATAAATTTTGACTAATTTAAAAACTCAAATGATCAATTTTGACCAATTAAAGCTCAAATGACCAATTTTGACTAATTAAAAACCCATGGTCAATTTTAACTTGATTAAAAATCCAATAACTTCTATTTTGACTTTAAAAACTTAAAATAAAGGATTAGGTCCAAATTAATTAAAAGTTTGACCAAAATATTTGACTTTAAAATATTTGACCAAAAATCTTAAAATTGGATCTTCATCTTGAAAATTAAAATAATCGGTCTGAAAATAAAAAAGCTCGGACCATATTTAAAATATTTTGACTCGACCCTCAACTAATCGACTCGGTCCATCCATGACAATTTAAAAAGCACACATGCTAAAAATTCATTTTCGGGGCATTAATTTGTCATGAAAAATTGCCAAAAATATCATAAATCAAACTGTTGGGATCGAAAAGTGGTTGTTCATGTCCATGAGCTCTGCCACAACTCACGTTGGCTCTCACACAGCCTTGAAATCAACCTCGTAAGTTATGTGCATTTAAAAATTAAGAGCTGAGAAACGAGCATGCAACTCAAACCGGATCGCGTTTATGTAGAACCAGCTCAGCGCTAAACCAGCGCAGTGCATAAGCTGGTTCTAGCTGGTAGTTCCAACCAGTTCAACGAAAGACCAGACGATCTGGTTATTTATGACTTGAGCTTTAATAGCTCAGTGTTCTTGAATGTTAGTGCACTGAGATACAGATTGAGTTATGAGTTAATATCATGCGAATAACTCAAACTGAACTCTTATAATCGAAAGCTCTTTTAAACAATTTTAAATGCGTATTGAACAAACATGCAATGCGTATGAATGGAAGTGCGTAAAACAGTAAAGAAAATACGCTGCGATTTGTTTCTGGAAGTTTGGAGTTCAATCTCCTACATATCCCCTTCTTCCGAACGAGAAGGATCCACTAGAAGACTTTGATTACAACAGCCCCCGCTGCAACTCACTCCTATGACCCGTAGCCGCAAGAACTCCTAGCAACACCACTTTACACCAGCTCGCAAGTTGCGTGTGTCTAACTCACTTCTTTTACGCTTCTGTGAGAAAGGTTACAATGATTGTTTGTGATTGTGATTCACTCACTAATCTATACAGCTCATTTCTCAAAATTGTGAGTGAATCGTGTGTGAGAAATTACAGTGTAAGTTCTCTATCACATATTTCTCACACACTGGGTGTGAGGCTCTCTGCTCACAATTAATCTTCTAATCTTAATCAGTGGGTTATCAATGTAAACTAAACAAGTTTAATAATTTAATCTGGTTTATACATAACTTACAAGAAAAAAAAAATTAACCAGCAGAAGCGTATATCAGCAGAGGTAAAAAGGTTCAGCTTGTATCGACAATAGTATTCATTTATACAAATGCTTCGTGGTTCATTGCGATTACAAGCTAAGTTCACTAGTACACGCTTATATCTTATATACAAAACCAGACTTGAGCAACCTAAGACAAATTATCCAAATATCTAGACTATCAGCTGATGTTTCATCTTCCTGCTGCTGATCCGACGTCTAGGTAGTTATCTCTCGCTACCCGTGGTTGCTCCCCACTAGTTCTTTCTTCCTGTTGTCAAGCACACATACAAAACAAAACAACAGCCGGATAAACTCCGGTGAGAATCATCTCAATATAATCAGCAGTTACGAAGACAACCTTAAAAATGCATAACAGTTTATCAACTGTAAAACAAATGCAATGAAACGAAATGATTCTAGTTCTCTTCTTCGATCTCAGAATTGATTCCATATCAGTTCGATGCCATCAAGATTCGTATCCGATCTTGACATGAATATTCATCTATGGAAACCATCTCCGGCTTCGAAAATCAGGCCAAGTCAGTCCTGGGCATTAGAATCAATTCAATTCTCTTCAATATGCAAACTCATGCAATCATAAAAGATCCACTACCTGTGATGGATCGACACACACATAACTCAAGTTCTAAATCAAGAACAGTAATCAAATATGTATGTGATTTCAGTGGAATACTCAAGAACTATCATTCTCGAGTAATCTAGTTCCTGACTCTTCTGTCAGATTATACCTTTGTTCCTCTGTTTTCAAAATGCTTCAGTTAACGTTCTTACACTCTGTTCCTCACTTCCGAAGATACTTGCAAGATCAAAGGTCGATAACTGAAATCTAGATGTTCACAGCATTTCAAATTCATTCCTATTTATATACAATCGATCTCTGTATTTCTACAGCATTTCCAACGTGTTCTATGTAAGTTCCACGTGTCATGCTGAGTATTCAAACAAGATATACTTCCACCGCTTAGAAGGTGGATAACGATAAACAGATTCCTCAACTGCTGTTGATCGTCCTCAGTTGCTATTCGAATATCATTCTCTTGTTCTTCAGCAGACGCAACAACTAGCTGTAGTAGTAACCAGTCGCAACAACAGGAATCCAGTCGCAACATAAATCCAGTCGCAACATTTCAAAACTCAAAACGATGTCGTTATAATTAATCTCAACGACGTCGTAACATATCCTCAGCTGGTATTACTTCGATTAAAAGAAACCAGCAGCTGGTCGCTCTCTTATTCCAACAGCTGATTTCGCAACATTAGTCGAAACGACATCGTAGCAACATCTCCTGTTTATAATCAAAACGGTGTTGCATTGATCCCTCGACTGGATACCAGCAGATACAACAATCTATCGACTGATTTCCAATTCCTCGCCTGGTTGCTAAACTACATCGCATCAAGTCTCATAGTCATAAGTCAAAACGATGTCGCATTCATGTCTCAGCTGGAACCATTTTCACCTCGACTGGTTTTTCGTTTATTATCAAAACGACGACGTCGCACCTACGTCACCATCAACCAGCCGATACACTATCAACCAGCAGGTATACATCAAAACCAGCAGATGCGTAAGAAACTCTTGCTGCTAATTCCTCGTGCGTAACAGTAACTAACACGTGGCGCTTTCTCATTGACCCTTCTATTCGTGCGCCTGTTTCCAGCTGTAACCAAAAATAACACTTAAACTGATTTTCAAAATTCAACCAGTCGCGAGCTACAGTAACCTGCTGCTGATTTTATCAAATCGCTTCGTCTGGTTACGTCGTCTGGCATACTTAGCGAAATCTAACGATACACAGTTCCTTAATCACTCAACACTTCCAGAAGAAATCCGAACTCATAATCAAGCTTCATAAATTCGTAAATGTCGAAATGTTAAACTAATCCTCTTCTTAATGATTCTGGGCATTACATTTCTCCTCCTCTAAGATTCGAGTTCGTCCTCGAACTCATCAGCAGTTCCTATATATATATGGAACATAAGGAGAAAATTGATTCTGTGCAAAAGCTAACCTTATTGTACCCTTGAAAGGAGAAAACATCATGTATACCCGAAAGAGATGGAGGTAAAGCCAGTCGATATGCTAGATTACCTATCTTCTCTAAAATTTCATAAGGACCAATGAATCTTGGAGACAATTTTCCCCGCTTTCCAAATCTGATTGTACCCTTGAAAGGAGAAATTTTCAAGAATACTTTGTCCCCTGTTTCAAAACTCAAAGGTCTTCGTCTGGTATTCGCATATTTGGCTTGCCTATGCTGTGCTGTTCGCATTCTCTGCTGAATTAACTATACTTTCTCAGTCATCTCTCTAATCAAATCTGGTCCCAACTCAGGTACTTCTGAAACATCATCCCAGTACAATGGTGAACGACACTTCCTTCCATACAACGCTTCAAATGGAGCCATTTCAATGCTGGTTTGATAGCTGTTGTTGTATGAAAATTCCACCAGCGGTAATGAATCCTGCCATGTCATACCAAAATCTAGTACTACTGCTCTAAGCATATACTCAAGTGTCTGAATCGTTCTTTCAGATTGGCCATCAGTTTGAGGATGATAAGCAGTGCTTAGATGTAGTTTTTTACCCAGCGCTTGCTGTAAACTACTCCAAAAATGAGAAGTAAATCTGAGATCTCTATCAGACACAATTGATTTTGGTACTCCATGCAGTCTTACTACTTCTCGAATATAAAGATCTGCCATTTGATCATGGCGATGGGTCATTTGATAGGGAATAAAACACGCAGATTTTGTCAACCTATCGATAATCACCCAAATTGCATCACAACCTCGGGATGATTTTGGCAATTTCGTTACAAAATCCATGGAAATATGATCCCATTTCCATTCAGGAACTGATAGACTCTGTTATAAACCAGCAAGTTTCTTTCTTTCCGCTTTCACCTGCTGGCAGTTCAAACACTTTGAAACAAATTCAGTCACATCAGTCTTCATTTGTTTCCACCAGTATTGTTTCTTCAAATCGTTATACATTTTCCTGCCACCAGGGTGAATGCTGAATTTACTTCGATGTGCTTCATTCAAAATTTGTTCTTTCAATTCCACGACATCTGGAACAACAAGTATGCTGTTCACATGCAACACATCTTCGTTCTTTATGCGATATTCAGATTGATGTCCTGATTTTATCATTTCAACAGATCGTTGAATATTCAAATATCTCTTTTGTGCCTCTTTAATTCGAATCAGCAGTTCAGGTTCAGCACTGATAGCACAAATTCTCATTGGTTTTCTTTCTATTTCAAATACATATCCAGAAATGCAGCAAGTTTCTATCAAATTCGACACTCCAATCGTAGTCAAAGATAGAGCACAAATCTTCCTACTCAGATCATCAGCTGCTGCATTCGATTTCCCTGGATAATACTTGATCTCACAATCAAAATCTTTTGATAAATCCATCCATCTTCGTTGTCAGGCCCCGTGCTAATTATTAACAATTAACACACATAATAAGCGCATAAACACGGAAGCTTAGAATCAGGGCTTAAAAATTTTTCGAAATACAATGGGCCTGAACTTCAAATCATACATTCAAAATAGCGATAATAAAATACGAGTTGACTCAAACTCCAATACAACAAGTATATCAACCAAATATAAATCCCCAATACATGATAACACGGGGCATCCCCCGGTTCAATACATATCATATATAGACTGGGACTTAGGGACGCGGGGATCGACCAGCTGAACTTCCACTCTGCCCAGCTAGGTTACCTGAAACTCCTGCAAATGGGTAACGCAGACCCAAACAACAAAAGCAAGAAAAGAAGTACGAGGTCAAGCCTCAGTACGAAGAGCTATCAAAGCAGATAAACATGCAACATGCTATAAATCAATGCTATGAATGCATGAGGGCTATCAAGAAATCGGATACCTAGACCAGTCTATCAACTGGCAACGCAAATCAAGCCTCTATACCACACGCAGCCAATCAACCGGTGGAAATCATCGGTCCGTGATCATCGGGGCCCGTCAGCCCATCACAGCTCGGC
>KQ988448.1:192424-202625 GCA_001598015.1 Dorcoceras hygrometricum | reverse complement strand
TTGAAGATGATCAAGGTGATCAAGTTGTTGGATCTGATCCAAGAACTTTCAAGGAGGCAGTTTCCGATGCTGATTCTAATTTGTGGCTTGAAGCAATGCAGTCTGAGTTTGACTCAATGCATGCTAACCAAGTTTGGACTCTGGTTTACCCTCCCGAAGGAATTGTTCCTATTGGGTGCAAATGGGTGTACAAGCGGAAACTTGGGCCTGATGGTAAGGTAATGGCCTACAAGGCACGACTGGTCGCGAACGGTTACACTCAAAGGCACGGTGTTGACTATGATGAAACCTTCTCGTCAGTCGCAATGTTCAAGTCAATTAGGATCCTGTTAGACATAGCCGCATGGTACGACTATGAGATATGTCAAATGGATGTGAATACTGCGTTCCTTAATGGAAACATTAAGGAAGAGATCTATATGACGCAGCCTGAGGGTTTCACATCTGTTGGAAGCGAGCATAAGGTATGCAAGCTTCAGAGATCGATCTACGGTCTCAAACAAGCATCACGAAGTTGGAACCTGAGATTCGATGAAACAATTAAGGAATTTGGTTTCATCAAGAATCCCGAGGAGCCATGTGTCTATAAAAAGGTAGTTAAAAGCGCTGTGACATTCCTCGTGCTTTATTTTGACGACATTCTACTCATTGAGAATGATGTAGGAATGCTGCAGTCAACTAAAGTATGGTTGTCTAGTAGATTTTCGATGAAGGACATGGGTGAAGCATCCTATATTCTAGGAATACAGATCTATAGGGATAGATCTAAACGGATGCTCGGACTCACCCAAGCTACCTACATCGATACCATACTTAAGAGGTTCTCTATGGAAGAGTCCAAGAGAGGACACCTACCTATGTGCCACGGGGTCACTCTATCCAAGTCTATGTGTCCAAAGACTGATGAGGAGATAGAGAGTATGGCACGTGTACCATATGCCTCGGCGATAGGTAGTATTATGTATGGCATGATCTCGACTAAACCGGATGTCGCATATGCTCTGAGTGTCACGAGCCGCTACCAGGCCAACCCCGGCCAATTGCATTGGAAGGCCGTGAAGGATATTCTTAAGTACTTACAAAGGACTAAGAATATGTTCATGGTCTATGGGGGTGGTGAACTGAAACTGAAGGCTACACTGATTCTAGCTTCCAATGTGACGTGGATGATTCGAAATCAACCTCTGGATTTGTATTCATGCTCAATGGTGGTGCTGTCTCTTGGAAGAGTTCCAAGCAAGACACCATCGCGGATTCAACCACTGAGGCTGAGTACATTGCAGCATCAGCTGCTGCTAAGGAGGCCTTTTGGATAAGGAATTTTGTCCAAGAGTTGGGCGTCATTCCTAATAGAGTTGGTCCAGTCCCGGTGTACTGCGACAACACGAGTGCCGTTGTGCAAGCAAAGGAGCCTAGGTCTCACCAAAGATCCAAACACATACCGAGGAAATACCACATAATCCGAGATATTGTGGCTAGAGGTGACATAGCAGTTGAGAGAGTCGCCTCTGCGGACAACGTTGCTGATCCACTTACGAAGCCCTTGCCAGGACCTTGTTTGAAAAACATCGTGAAACAATGGGACTGCGTCTGATGAGTAGTTGGCTTTATGGCAAGTGGGAGATTGTTAGAGTAGATGCCCAACTAGCCAACTTGTGGCGTGTGGGTTTATAGACTCTTGTATATGACTTGATGAGTAGTTGGCTTTATGGCAAGTGGGAGATTGTTAGAGTAGATGCCCAACTAGCCAACTTGTGGCGTGTGGGTTTATAGACTCTTGTATATGACAATCTTTATATATGATATTCGCATTTATTTATATGGCATTATTTACTTTCATTGTATGTATGATGATTTACAATTGCGTTGAGTAAAGACCTAGAATGCACTAAAGCGTATGTTAGATGTGATAGTGGGTATGACGGCTATCATGAAACACATCTAATAGTCGCTGTGTATTCTGAACATGTTCCTAGTCGATTGGGCCGTCAAAATGAGGATAAGGCCGCCCGAGTTCGAGACTAGTATCTGTGATGCGAAGTACCATGTTTCATTGGTAGGGAGCATTGTGATGTTCTGAACATGCAGATAGATAGTGACCTGGTGATCTATCGAACTACCCTCGTTCGGACTTTCCAAGTGGTTACCATTTGTCGAGTGGATAAGTCCGAGGTCTTGGTTGTACTGATTAGTCCTCACGACTCGAAACGTCATTGAGACTCTACATGATAGGCGTCTCACTTTGACCCGTTTGCCGACTCACTTGGGGTCGTAAGGCGTCGGGATTGGGTGAGACCCCGATGCATGTAGGAGTCGATGCATCGTTGTCGAGGATTCACCGCTCGCAGACATGCGTGGATATCCTATGCTATCTGAGGGGATAATAGTGTATAAATCTCTGGCCAAAGTACTATAAGTGTTTTAAGTAAATATGTTTACCTAGTTACACTCGCGATGTCACTATTCGATCTCCAAGATGTATGCATAGCTATCGGATCTTTAGGGACTCTCGATTTACCAATGATCGTTGATCTGATCGGGATATATGGATTGAAAGGACCGTACTGTACGCTAACCACGACCAACTGGTTCTTGCAGGCACTATCAGTGATACCTAGGGGATCATGGGGCGATGTTGCTAGACGCTCTTACCATGATCCGATGGGCAAGTCCGGAATTGTGATTCCGGAGCCGTAATGGTTGTGGGCCCACGACTAGCTGTATCCCTGAACCATTGAGGGTCACACAAGTACTGGATTTGAGATTCCCGCACAGATACTCAGCTCAATGTGTTGAGCACGAGAAGAGGAATTTGGGGAGTGCGACTTCCTAAAAGTCAACAGGGGTCAAATCGGGGTTTTCCGCTGTTGAGGGGCAAAATGGTCATTTTGCACTGGGGTTCTGAAAAATGGTTTTTCAGATCATAGTGTTCAGTTTTGGAAACTGAATCGATCGGTCCGATCTGATCGGCGATCGGAGTTACGATGAAGTCTCGGTGGTGGAGATGAACTGAATGTTCATCCGTTGGACCCGGGGCCCGTTGGGCCGGTCCAAGTCCAACACTTAAGTCTATTTAATTAGACTAGACCTCATTAACTACAAGACTAAGCACTAAACCCTAACCCTAATAGCTTCGGCCGCCTCCCTCCTCTCTCACAAAAGCCGCCGCCGCCGCCGCCGCCCCGAGTCACCGGAATTCGTTCCGGCCGATTCGACGAGGAGAATCCGTCCGCGTAGATCTCGTCACGCCTTCTAGTGCAGGGTGACGAAGGAGTGTCGTATCCGGTCGTGGACCGGATTGGCGTTATCTACCGCAGTCTACCGTGAAGTGCCGCTTTCTTTACGAAACCGGTCGGATCCAGGCACAAGTGCCAGCAAGGTAGTGTTTTGAACACCCTATGAATGACATTAATTGTTAATTGTTTTCTCGTATTGATCGTCTCCCGGCATCTATTTTCTGTTCTTCCGCTGCCTAGCCGGGGGCCGCGATCCGGATCCCAACACATTATTGATTTATAATGTTATTAATTGTGTTGGATAAAGACCTAGAATTCACCATAGTGTATGTTAGATGTGATAGTGGATATGATGGCTATCATGAAACACATCTAATAGTCACTGTGTATTCTGAACTCGTTTCTAGTCGATTGGGCCGTCAAAATGAGGATATGGCCGCCCGAGCTTGAGACTAGCATCTGCGATGCGAAGTACCACGTTTCATTGGTAGGGAACATTGTGATGTTCTGAGCATGCAGATGGATAATGACCTGGTGATCTATCGAACTACCCTCGTTCGGACTTGATAAGTCCGAGGTCTTGGTTGTACAGATTAGTCCTCACTACTCGAAACATCATTGAGACTCTACATGATAGGTGCCTCACTTTGACCCGTTTACCGACTCAGTTGGGGTCACTAGGTGGCGGGATTGGGTGAGGTCCCGATGCATGTAGGAGTCGATACTTCGTTGTCGAGGATTCATCGCTCGCCTTTGTGTGTGGATATCCTATGCTATCTGAGGAGACAATAGTGTGATAAATCTCTGGCCAGAGTACTAGATGTGGTTTAGGTAACTGGGTTTACCTAGTAACACACGTGATGTCACTATTTGATCTCCGAGATGTATGCATAGTTATTGGATCTCTAGCGACTCTCGATTTACCAATGGTCGTTGATCTGATCGGGATATATGTGTTGAAAGGACCGTACTGTACGCTAACCATGACCGATTGGTTCTTGCAGGCACTATCAGTGATACCTAGGGGAACATATGGCGATGTTGCCAGGCGCTTTACCATGATCCGATGGGTCAGTCCGAAATTGTGATTTCAGAGTCGCAATTGTTGTGGGCCCACGACTAGCTGTATCCCTGAACCATTGAGGCTCACACAAGTACTGGCTTCACGATTCCCGCACAGAAATTGAGCTCAATGTGTTGAGCATAGGATGAGAAATTTTAGGAAGTGCGACTTCCTAAAAGTCAACAGGGGTCAAAATGCAATTTACCTAAAGTTTGGGCTAGTTTTACTGCAATTTTGGACTAGGTGGTCTGAAAAATTATTTTCGCATCATAATACTCAGTTTCGTAAACTGAGTTGATCGGTTCGATCTGATCGTCGATCGGGATTATGATGATGTCACGGTGATAGGAATGAACCGAATGTTCACATGTTGGACTGGGCCCGCCCCAGGTCCATTGGGCCGGTTCAAGCCCATCATAAGTCTACTTATACTAGACCTAGGGCTACATGGGAGAAACACTTGCATCATACCCAAACCCTACTAGCCGCCGCCCCTCACCTCAACTCTCCTCTTCGGCCGCCGCCTCCTCCACGCGCCGCCGCCGTCGTGGTTGGACTTGCTCCGACCACCACGACGAGGAGATTCCGTTCGTGGTAAATTCGTCAGCTCTTCTAGTGCAGACTGACGAAGGAGTTGTGATTCCAGTCGTGGACCGGATTCGGAGAACTACCGCCGCCAACCGTTGAAGTGCCAGTTTCCCTGTGAAACTGGTCGTAGCCAGGAGCCTAGACGCCAGCAAGGTAACGCTCTAAAACATCCTATGTATGTTTTATTGCTTTCATTTTTATGTATTGACCGTTCCCGGTGCCAATTATTTTAAAACTTCCGCTACTCCCCGGGAGCGGGATCCGGATCCACCGCTGCGCCAACAGGACCATCCAGCAGTGCTAGTAGCGTTGAGTATATACAAGATGCCTTCGAGCATTTGGTAGTTATTGTAGAGCTTCCTTGTTGGTTCCGAGTGTCAGTTTAGCGCGGGTAGTAAAAGTATGATTGTTGGATTGTCTATATCAGCCCATTTTGTCCTTGTGCTAAGGCTTATTCTAGGAAACTGACAAAGGAATTTGTGGTGATCCTGTTACGAGATTGCATAGTTTTCTGGTGTCTGTGATGGCTGGTAAGTACTCTAAGATTTTCGCTCCGAAGTTGGAAAAGTCTGTGGATGTTTTTGGGTCTTGAGGGACGGCGAGTTTATCGTTTTTCTCGGATCAGATGCTTAATCCGGGAGACCATCTCGGGAATTGGCAGAGTTTGTGTGTGGAATTCGTTGCCAAGTGAGGTTTAGTATAACCTTCATTGAGATTTTGTACGGTGGGAAGTACAAATTTTGCTTAGCGATTAGAAGAAAGTGAGGAACTTAGTGGTTTTCATCAGAGGTTGTGTAGTAGGTGGATGACTTAAAAGATCTGGTTTCATCGAGAGCAAAGGGTGAGCATGACCTTTTGACCAGATTTTGCTTTTAAGCGTGGAATTTTGAACCTCAATTGTGAACCAGGTGCTTCTTGTGAGTTCTCCTTCTTGGTTTACGCTGAATTTGAGATTGAAGGGTAGGTTAGCTCTTAGATTCATCAGTTGGTTTGAGTGTTTTGGGATAAATTTGGATCTTCGGTGAGCAATTTGTGATTACCGGCTGTGTTGTTATAGACACGTGGAGTGTTTTATGTGTCCAAGCCGAGAGAATTGCGAATCAGATCTTTCTTTTGTGATAAATACTGATGGAATGAGCAGGACTGGACCCTAAATCAGACTTTTTGTCCAGTAAGAATCTTAGTTGGAAGGGAGAAACAGTGATAGATTGTTACCTTATCTGGGTTGCATTGCAGAGGGAATGGACATGTAAGAAGAAGGAATACTGAGAGACAGAACTATGATGAGTGGAGCGTGCCCTCATCCTCTTTGGAACGGTCTTTCATTCTTGTGTTTTGTTTCCTTCAGATTCAAGTTTCTTCCTTACCCAGTTAGTAACTGGATGTTCTTTTGTCGATCTAGACAGTGCGCGTTGTGTTTTGGCCTTTAATTTTCAGCTTTTGTCGGCATAGCAGTGTAGTTGCAATGAGCTCCTCGTTATGTTTGATCTTTTGAAGATCGTAGCAAGGTTTGTTTCTGTTTTAAGCTGGAAGTACCAACATGAACTATTCTCTTTGCATGGCATGTTTATGCTGAGGAAGTGAACCAAAATCTTCGTATATACTGCAAGTGTTGAGTCAGATTTCTGTAGCTAATTGCTTGTTGTTGTTTCTCAGCAGTTGAGTGCTTTTAGTTGTGTTTTTTCGTTACCTTGAACTCTCGGTTAGTAGCCTTTGGGTTGAGAGTTGGAGTATCTTTGAGTGTTCTGTGTATAGCTTAAATTTCCGGAGTTGTTTTTTGATTTCGAGGACGAAATATTTTAAGGTGGAGAGATATGTGAGACCCTCAAGTTTAAGAAGATTAATGGAGTTAATTAATCGGATTTTAAGAATTCAGATTTGTGCGTGGACAAATCTGGTTGATCAGCGTTCCGTTGGAAGGCTTTGCGAATATTTTTGGGTCAGATTTCATGTTTGGAGCAACTCTGGAAAGTTTGAATATTTTTGAGTAGCGATCAGGTGATATCTGTTCAGATTTGTACGAAATCTGTTATTTCTGGGCGCTTGGATGTTTGCATCGTGTATTTGTTGCGTGAGGCAATACGCTGTCGTTTTGTGGCATTCAGATGTCTCGCTTGGAGATGAAATCTGGTTGATGGTGAATCGGATGTCAACACGAGTCAACCTTTCCTGTAGCGCGTGATTGCTGGTGCGCAAGACAGCTGGTAGCGCTGGTATTCAGATGGCTTGGATGCGTCGCCGTTGTGGGTTTAGCGCTAGAGTCTGCTCGCGTGTTTTTGTGTTGATTTCAAAACGTCGTCGTTTGACTTAGTGAACAGTAGGAATCTGTTGATCGCGTGTATTATATCAGACGTTGCGTTTTGATTTAAGGGTCTTTAGGATCAGCAGTCAGCGTTATAGAACCCTGAAGCGACAACGTTTTGGTAAAATAGGAACCAGCTGTTGGGTTTGTTAACGTGTGTCTTAGTGGGGGATCGAAACTACGTCGTTTTGGGAATTAAGCGGTTGGTGTGTTTCCTCTAGTAGCGATCAGGTGTTGGGTTATGCGACGCCGTTTGCATTTAGTTGAAACGCAGCGTTTTAGGTATCGCGTCTGGTACCAGTTGCAAGGATCTGTTGTGGTATTTTATCCAGTCGCTGGTTTGGTTGATCAGCTGTCGACAGATATGATGACGTGTCCTGTACGATGTCGTTTGGTTAAGATGATGCGACGCCGTTTTGCTTAGCGTTATTTGAGAATTCAGTCGCTGGTTGAGTGAACAGCGTTGTCGACTGGTTTTGTTGGTAATATCTGTTCGCAGCAAGTTCCTGTTAATGTGCAATGACTAGTTATTCGAACAATAACCAGAGCTAGAGGGTGTAGCCAGATTGAATGACAAGACGCAGGATTCAGCCAGAAGTTGAATCCGGGTTCGCAAAGATCAAGATGGTTTCAGCTGAAAGTTGAAACAAGCCCGATATAAGGCGAGCGCTAAACATGCCAGTTCCAGCTGGAAGACTAGAACCAGCTCGACACTTCGGCCGAACGATCTGGTTAACTTAACTTGAGCTGCAATAGCTCAGTGTTCTTGAATACTTTGTGCACGGAGATACAGATTGAGTAATGTAAATAAAACATGCGGAAATAATTCAAACTGCACTCTATCGTTCGAATCCCAATTAAACAATTATAAACACGTAGCAAATATGTGATGCGTATAAAAAGTAAATACTGAAAAAAATGAAGAAAGATACACTGAATTTGTTTCTGGAAGTTTGGAGCTCAATCTCCTACATCTCCCCTTCTTCCACCACGGGAAGGATCCACTAGAAAACTTTGATTACAACGACCCCCGCTGCAACCCACTCCTAAGATCCGCAGCCGCAAGAACTCCTAGCTTCTACCCAATGCACACCAGCCCGCAAGCTGAGTGACTAACTTCACTTCTTTAACGCCTCAGTGGGAAAGGCTACACACACTTCTTTAACGTCTCAGTGCGAAAGACAAATAAACTTGTTTAACGTCTCTGTCCAAAGACTACAATGGAGAGTATTTGAATCACATTTACTCTTTATCTATTTCGCTCAAGTCTCGAATATGAGTGAATGTGTGTGTGTGAGATTTACAGTGTAAGCACAATCTCTCAATGAATTAAATCTCACACACTCTGGGAAGTGCTCCTGGTTTGAGCTGGTTTTCTGCTATCTTCCCAGGTTCAGTGTTGTGCGTCTCTTCATTTTCTGATTGAACTTCGCACAACTACTCTCACTGTTTTTGCGCATGTCTTTCTTCTGTTCCATTGCACCTGTAAATAAAGCTCTGCGTGGATTAATCCGTTGGACACAAAGTTGTAGCCTTTCTGAAAAGTCTTCTGACGCATATGTACTTTGTGTCCTCTTCAATACGTTGCAGTCTTTATGTGACTTTGAGCATGTGCGCACTGTACAAATCTGTACTGTTAGGATAAAATTTATTAGTTTTGGTGATAATAAAATAAGACTAGTTGCTACTAGAAAATTAGCCGGTGAATTTTACAGGAGAACATTTTCAGTCGACGGGTTTATTTTCAGCAGTTGGTCTATTCGGAGGAATTCAGCAGATGGAAGATTTCAACAGATCAGTCGTTGGTTTGTTTTCAGCAGTTGGACTTCTCAGAGGTAACCAGCAGGTAGATTCTTCCAGGGCAAATCAGCAGACAGTTGCTTTAGTTGCAGGCGCAAGCATTTTAGAGTTAGCGTGTTTTGTTAAGGATTGCAAAACGACAGCGTTTGGATTAGTCTAAACGACAGCGTTCAAATAAGTTGAAACGACAGCGTATTGGACTAGCGCTAAAAATCAGTCGTTGGAGGTTGTGTTGTTAATTCAGCAGATGGCTACAGTGAAATATCAGCAGACAGTTGTTTACTTCAATAGTCAACGTAATTCAGCAGACAGGCACTCAAATCAGCAGATGGCTACAGTATTCTCTTGAACCAGTCGCTGCTTCTCTTAATCGTTGCAACCAGCCGATACATTATAAAAGGAAGATATTCCAAACGATCAGCTGGTGCATAATTTTCAGGAATTGAAGCCATCAGCCGTTGAATACCTATCAGAGGTTCAAGTCATCAGTGGTTGCGCATATAATGAATCGATTCAAACGTTCATATCAGAGGAAATCAAAGGTGGAGATTGAATCGTACATGTGTTTTAATTGAGGGAACAGTATCAGTACTATTTTAGGTAAATAGTACACTAATCATAGAGCGGTTTACGGAATTTGCACAAATATGGAACGACGCCAAATTTGCTCTGACATTGTGCGACTTGCCTCTTGGTGGAGCAGGATTTACGGCGTACGAATTGACAGAAATTCAAAAGGAGATTTTGTTGCCTTTGAAGAAATTAATGACCATTGAGATCCAAGACTATAAATAGCAGAAGTTTGGATTGAAGAACTCTCTCGCTCTCATTACCTTGCTGTTACGCTGCCATTTTTACGAGCTATTCTCATATTGTAGCATTCTCAAAAGGCTCAACACTCGAAGAACATAACTGCTGATCTTCATAAGATAAACCTTCGAGTCATCTTCTGGTTCACCTGTTGAATCGCGTTTCTACGTTTTAGAAACCAGAAGATTTTACAGTCTCAATAGTTTTGTATTTCATTGTTATATCATTTGATTGAGTCTGTAACGAACGTGCTCCTTAAAAGCCGTTCGAAAAATTTCATTCACTTGTAAAACCAGTAGCTGCGTTTGCGCTTTAGATTGTGGTGTTGCTAGGAGTTCACCTGGAGCGAGGCTCGGTGATCGGGTGTTTGTAGAAGGACTACACGCATCAAATCTTCTAGTG
>KQ988448.1:149724-177515 GCA_001598015.1 Dorcoceras hygrometricum | reverse complement strand
CTAACCACGATCAACTGGTTCTTGCAGGCACTATCAGTGATACCTAGGGGATCATGGGGAGATGTTGCTAGACGCTCTTACCATGATCCGATGGGCAAGTCCAGAATTGTGATTCCGGAGCCGCAATGGTTGTGGGCCCACGGCTAGCTATATCCCTGAACCATTGAGGGTCACACAAGTACTGGATTCGAGATTCCCGCATGGATACTCAGCTCAATGTGTTGAGCCAACAAAGAGGATTTTGGGGAGTGCAACTTCCTAAAAGTCAACAGGGGTCAAATCGGGATTTCCCGCTGTTGAGGGGCAAAACGGTCATTTTGCACTGGGGTTCAGAAAAATGGTTTTTCAGATTATGGTATTCAGTTTTGGAAACTCAGTCGATCCGTCCGATCTGATCGGCGTTCGGAGTTACGATGAAGTCTCGGTGATGGAGATGAACTGAATGTTCATCCGTTGGACCCGGGCCCGTTGGGCCATATCCAAATCCATCACCAAGTCTACTTAATGTAGACTTAGACTAATTAACTCAACACAACTACAAACCCTAAACCTAGAAAGTGGCCGCCGCCCCCTTCCCTCCTCTAAAAGCCGCCGCCGCCGCCCTTGTGCGCCACCGCCGCCGCCGCCACGTGCCGCCGGAAATTGTTCCGGCCAATCTTGACGAGGAGAATCCGTCCGCGCCGATCTCGTCAGGCCTTCTAGTGCAGATTGACGAAGGAATCCCGTCTCCGGTCGTGGACCTGATTGACGTTGTCTACCGCAATCTACCGTGAAGTGCCGGTTTCCTCGAGAAACTGGTCGGAGCCAGGCACTAGTTGCCAGCAAGGTAGTCATCTGAACACCCTATGAATGTCATAGTCTGTAGTCAGCAGGTGCATCTTTCCTTGTTAAAATCAGCAGTAGAACTTCTTCGTTGAAAATCAGCAGCTGCATTGTTAACGTAAAACCAGCAGGTGCATTTCTTTTGCTAAAACCAGCTGGTGTATTTCTTTGTTAACACCAGCAGGTGCATTCCTTTGTTAGAATTCAGCAGTTGTGTTGTCTTCGTAACATTCAGCAGATGCATTCCATTGTGATATTTCAGCAGTTGCTTTATTTGTTTCTAAGTACTGTTCATTTCAGCGGGTTAATGTTCATTCTTCGTTTTCTTCAACAGATAACGAAATTCCAGAATTTGATTTCTTACTCATTTACACTTCAATTCAAATGAATCTTTCGACTTATCTGACAGATTCAACTAGCTAATTTATTCAGTTTTCATCTTCGCAAGCTTTACAGAGAAATCCTTTACACTTCCAGAACATCATTAGTCAAGAGAAAACCAGTAATTCGTACAAGAGAGAAAGAAAACAGATTTTAGAAAGAAAAGACGGATCTGTATACCCCTTCAACCATGAGCCATAGTGCTAAGACTGATATCAGGAGTTTGATCAAACGAAATGGACCAAATGTTTAAAGTGTTGTCATAATTTTCCAGAAATGAATGAAGAGAACAAGTGTGATTTTAATCGCAGCTCTTAAGAATGTTTAAAGAAAATGTTTTCAGAATTGATTCATGTTTTATGCTTTCATTCTTGATTCAGATTTCATACTTATGTTTACGCTTGTTTATTCATAAGCGTGATTCAAGTTAAGACTCCAGTATGTATTAGTTCATGGACGATTGTATGATTTGCTTTCGTTATTTCAGATTTTACCTGTTGGGCCTTTGGCTCACTAGTTTTCATTGAGTGCAGGAAATTCACAGTAGGAAGCTGGAGGGAGATGAACAGAATGGAAGGGATGTGTTTATCGTGGACAACAGATTTCTTTATTTCCTTCTGTTCCAGATTTCATAGTTTCTTTTTGGAACACTTTTGTATTGTACTGAATAATTTGTTATGAATTTGTACCAAAACAGATTTCTAAATTAGTTATGTTGTAGGAATCTGTACCAGACGTTATCACACTACGAGATGTATCATTTAAATAAGATATATCAGATTTCATCATTTCCGCACCTTCGCATGAGTTATTCAAGATTTCTCATCTTCGAATGTGAATAATTTTATTATTCTCGTTTCAACCCAGATAGTTAGTAGCGATCCATTCTCCGATGTTTATAACTTTTGATTTCATTCAATTGAACCCCAAAACTTATGATTATTCCGTCAAGAAAATAAGGGTTGTTACATAAACAGTTTGGGCAAAGAATACAGTAACAGAGAGTTGGCGCTAAAGGTGATGAGAGCATTACCCAGAGAGTGGGATGTGAAGACAATGGCGATGCGTGAATCCAAAGATTTGAATAAGCTGGAGCTGCACGACTTGTTTGCCAACCTCAAAGCTTATGAATTCGAGTTGGAGACAAGAGCAGAAGCTGGACCATCAACATCCCAGCCAACGAAAGCTCTGGCAGCCACAACTACTGAACAGTGCTCTCCAAGAACAAGCAAAACAGCTGATCAACTCAGCGACGACGTCATGTCCCTCTTCGTTAAGAAGTTTTGGAAATACTTGAGAAGATCCTATAACCCTTCTACTCCTTACAATAATTATAAATCTGATAAAGTTGCTTCTGATATGAAATGTTATAACTGTGATCGTCCAGGGCACTTTGCAGCTGATTGCAATAGGCCAAGAAAGGAGGACAGATCCAGAGACGACAAGAGATCAGATGATAGATACAAGAGGGATGACAAGAAGGAGGATTGATACAAGCGAGAAGACAAGACAGAAGAGAGAGCTGTTGAGAGATCCAAGGAGAGATCCAAGGATAGGTGGATGAGGACGAGAGGTGACAAGAGACCCAGCCGCAAGCATGATCGTAAAGTATTGGTGGCTGAGGAAAGCACCAAGAACTGGGCGCACACTGATTCAGAATCCTCATCCAGCAGTTCTTCATCAAGCGATAGTGAACAGGAGGAGGTTCACTGTCTTATGGTTGATCAAACTTCGGATGATGAGGTATTTGACTTCTCAAATTTTGAATTTACACGAGAAGACCTTGTCAGTGCACTTAATGACATGGTCAAAGAGTACAGGAAGCTTTCTCATTCATTCGAGGAAGCTAAAGCTGAAAACATAAGTCTAAAAAGTAGTTCGATTGAATAAAGTTCTGATGAGCTTGAGGATATTGACAGCTTGAAGATTGAGTTGAGTAAGCTGACAGTTGAGAATGATTTGTTGAGAAATGAATCCAGGGAGCTCAAGGCTGAAGTTGAAAAATTAACTAAAGAAATGAGCTCATGGAATCAATCGGCTCGAGCTCTCCACAAGCTGCATGAAATCCAAAAATCAGTGCATGATAGAACTGGTTTGGGTTTCAGTAGTAGTGAATGCAGTGAAGGAGAGACAAGTACTCAATCACAGCCGGCATATGACAAGTTCAACAAGATGAGCTTTGTCAAAGCCAACGTGATATATGATTGTTTTGAGTCGATAACATTTGATGACCAGAACTCTCCCAAGTTGAGCGATAATGGCAAAGCTGGTATCAGTTTTCAAAGACCTGAGAATTCCAAGCCCAGCTGGCTAAAGAACAAGCTAGACAAGGATAAAGCGAAAGCTGGTTCCAAGTCCTTTGTTCCCAACCAGCCGAGGCGTAATTCAAGGAAGGAAAAATATGGTTGGACAAAAACTCAGCCGAGGAGAGATCTAAGTGGTCAGAAGATGAAATCAAAACTCAATAGATCTCACAATTATGCACAGACCTTTGTGGATCCGCATACTGGGAAAACTGTGAAAGTAATTCAAGTATGGGTCCCGAAAGGGGTAATCCAATCTGGACCCAAGTAAAATTGGGTACCAAAAGCTGGTTTTATGATTGCAGGATAACAGGTACGAACCAGCTGATGTATCAAACTTGTGGTACGTGGACAGCGGCTGTGCAAGACATATGACAGGAAATCGAAAGCTGCTAACAGACGTCATTCCACACAAAGGCGCAAAGATAGTCTTTGGTGATAACGCATACGGTAACACTGTGGGTAAAGGTAAGCTTATCCACGGTAACATATCTATTTCTGATGTCTTAGTGGTTGATAACCTTCGATACAATTTTATTAGCATTAGTCAACTGTGTGACAAAGATTACATAGTCCAGTTTCAACAACACACATGCACGGTTCAGAGTCCAAGTGGTCTGACTGTATTGGTAGGAAAATGTTCGGGGAATACCTACATAATAAATTGGTCAGATCATCTGGAATCTGAGAATTTGTGCCTTGCAGCTGGTTCTTCCAAGAGCTGGTTGTGGCATCAAAGAATGAACCATTTAAACTTCAAAACACTTGCCAAGTTGAGTCAACATGATATGGTTTCTGGTCTGCCAAAAATTTGTTTCTCTAAGGATAAGATCTTTGCAGCATGTCAGCTGGGTAAGCAAATAAAATCTACTTTCAAAAATAAAGGCGAAAAACGTTCTACCCGTTGCCTTGAGCTCTTGCATATGGATCTTTTTTATCCTATTTCAATAACGAGCTTAGGGGGAACGAATTACACCCTTGAAGTTGTTGATGCACAGAAAAGATTAAAAAATGAAAAAGGAGACAACAACAAAAAGGGAAGAAAAATAAGAGAGATGAAGCAGAATCTACTTTCAAAAATAAAGGCGAAAAACGTTCTACCCGTTGCCTTGAGCTCTTGCATATGGATCTTTTTTATCCTATTTCAATAACGAGCTTAGGGGGAACGAATTACACCCTTGAAGTTGTTGATGCACAGAAAAGATTAAAAATGAAAAGGAGACAACAACAAAAAGGGAAGAAAAATAGAGAGATGAAGCAGTCGACCACCATTAGAGAGGAGCTCATAACGAGCGTCGACTGCTGAGTCTAAATCAGCTTTTGTAGAGCATTTCCCTAGTGTGTGAGAAACAGATAAAAACAGAGAGTTCACATTGTAAAAATCTCACACACAGATTCACTCGAACATTTCATGAGTTGAGCTATTTAGAATAGCGAGTGAATCACAAAAACTATCATTGTAGTCTTTGAACAGAGACGTTAAACATGTTCCTATTTAGTTAGACACACAGTTGCGGCTGGTGTGCATTGGTGCTGATAGGAGTTCATAGCGAGGCTCGGTGACTCATTAGTCTTTGAACAGAGACGTTAAACAAGTTCTTGTTTAGTTAGACACACAGTTGCGGCTGGTGTGCACTTGTTGAAGCTTTGAGTTCACCTGGAGCGAGGCTCGGTGACTCTTCTTCTAGTGGAACCTTCCGAGGAGGAAGAAGGGGAGATGTAGGAGATTGAGCTCCGAACTTCCAGAAACAAATATCTGTGTATTGTATTCTGTTATTTATTCCGCACTTGCATTTATTTAGCACGCACGCATACATCATTGCACACACCATCAGTCGAACAGATTTCTATTTAACAGAAATCTGTTTGCATTGAGTTTTAAAAAATCAGGATTTAGTTCTTGTGTTTTCTGCATGTTTTTAGTACATACCATATCTGTCTCCGGTGCTCTGTTTAATGTTCAAGAACCCGAGGTATTGCACCTCATAATAGCAGCGCAAAATTTTTAATTATCAGTAGCAGCGCTCGCTTGCCTTAATTTCCTATTTTTCGGTCCTAACATGTACTGATGTGGACAACACAGCAAATCAATTTGAACTCTAATAAATTGTCTTCGCATAGGTTCAAGTTCAAATTGCTTTGCTCGTTGATCTGATAGATTTTGCTCTTGATTTCTACTCTTCTCTCTATTCTGTCCGTTGAGCTGGTTTCTGAACTTTGGGCTGGTCACTACCAGCTTGTTGCTGAGATGGTTTTCCCCCCCAGATGGTCTCCGGAGCTGGTTTGCACTGAGCTTGTTTCCCAGCAGGTTTCCTTCCCAGCTGGTTGTCCTTAGCTGGACCAGCTCGGGCGTCCCCTAACTGTACCAGCTAAGTTGTCCAATGTTGGACCAGCTCGGACGTCCCCTTACTGTTCCAACTTGATCCACTCTTCAATCTGCACTGCTATCTGCTCTCAATCAATCTGCTATCAGTGCTTTCTCGCTTTTGAGCAAGCTTTATAATCCTGCCAGGGAATTTGCAAGGTTCGGGATGAACTTGCGTATTTTTTCATGAGACCAGTGCTACCCCCTCCGAAACGGTCCAATGAGCAAGACTCACTACTTTGTGGTGACCTAAGCTGCTTTTCAGCCAAATCCCTTCATTTAGGCCTCCGAAATCGCATTTTTCTGTTCAGCTCAACCTGCACACTTATTTTAAATCGTCATTATAATAGTAACGGATTTTGTGTGAATCAAAATTTAGATTCTGATCAATAAAAATAGATCCAACAATCGCCCCCTTTTTGATTTACACAAAATCCGGATAAACATATGCAGGTATGTTTATGCTTTAAATATTTCTCCCCCTTTTTGTGGGAATCAAAAAGTGTTTGAAATCTTGTCTCCCCCTCAATATTTAAAACAAAACTCCCCCTTAATAAAACATGTGGTTATTTTATTTTCGAAACAAAATGTTATGCATGGGGAGACAGTTTGTTGAAATCTTTGTGTATGCATGAGATTTTGAAGACAAAGTCTATGCTACTCGAAATTTCTCATACATATAGACCAGAGGAGCATCAAGAAGTATGCCTCCCCCTATTTATATGCTGAGGTTTTAAAACTTAAAAATTTGTAGCACAGACAGGCTTACGAACGGATATCAGAGCGTAAACTGTTTAACAACATTTTTTCGAAGAAAATGCACTATTCAAGAACAACCTGCTCTGATACCACTTGTTGGATCGATTTAAGCGAGGCCCTCTGTTAATGTGCAATGACTAGTTATTCGAACAATAACCAGAGCTAGAGGGTGTAACCAGATCGAATGACAAGACGCAGGATTCAGCCAGAAGTTGAAGCCGGGTTCGCAAAGATCAAGCTGGTTTCAGCTGAAAGTTGAAACCAGCCCGATATAAGGCGAGCGCTAAACATGCCAGTTCCAGCTGGAAGACTAGAACCAGCTCGACACTTCGGCCGAACGATCTGGTTAACTTAACTTGAGCTGCAATAGCTCAGTGTTCTTGAATACTTTATGCACCGAGATACAGATTGAGTAATGTAAATAAAACATGCGAAAATAACTCAAACTGCACTCTATCGTTCGAAGCCCAATTAAACAGTTATAAACACGTAGCAAATATGTGATGCGTATAAATGTAAATACTGAAAACAGTAAAGCCCAGCTCGACACTTCGGCCAACGATCTGGTTAACTTAACTTGAGCTGCAATAGCTCAGTGTTCTTGAATACTTTATGCACCGAGATACAGATTGAGTAATGTAAATAAAACATGCGAAAATAACTCAAACTGCACTCTATCGTTCGAAGCCCAATTTAAACAGTTATAAACACGTAGCAAATATGTGATGCGTATAAATGTAAATACTGAAAACAGTAAAGAAAGATATGCTGAATTTGTTTCTGGAAGTTCGGAGCTCAATCTCCTACATCTCCCCTTCTTCCACCGCGGGAAGGATCCACTAGAAGACTTTGATTACAATGACCCCGCCTGCAACCCACTTGTACGACCCACAGGCGCAAGAACTACTAGCTTCTACCCATTGCAAACCAGCCCGCAAGCTGAGTGACTAACTTCACTTCTTTAACGCCTCAGTGGAAAAGGCTACACACACTTCTTTAACGTCTCAGTGCGAAAGACAACTAGACTTGTTTAACGTCTCTGTCCAAAGACTAAAATGGAGAGTATTTGAATCACATTCACTCTTTATCTATTTCGCTCAAGTCTCGAATATGAGTGAATGTGTGTGTGTGAGATTTATAGTGTAAGCGCAATCTCTCAATGAATTAAATCTCACACACTCTGGGAAGTGCTCCTGGTTTGAGCTGGTTTTATGCTATATTCCCAGGTTCAGTGTTGTACGTCTTTGATTTAAAGATTGAACTTCGCACAACTACTCTCGCTGTTTTTGCGCATGTCTTTCTTCTGTTCCATTGCGCCTGTATATAAAGCCTCTGCGTGGATTAATCCTTTGGACACAAAGTTGTAGCCGTTCTAAAAAGTCTTCTGACCCATATGTACTTTGTGTCCTTTGGATTTTAATGCGTTGCATGCTTTATGTGACTTTGAGCATGTGCGCACTGTACAAATCTGCACTGATGTGGACAACACAGAAAATCAATTTGAACTCTAATAAACTGTCTTCGCATAAGTTCAAGTTCAAATTGCTTTCCTCGTTGATCTGATAGATTCTGCTCTTGATTTCTGCTCTTCTCTCTGTTCTGTCCGTTGAGCTGGTTTCTGAACTTTGGGCTGGTCTCTACCAGCTGGTTTCTGAGCTGGTTTTTCCCCCCAGCTGGTCTCCGGAGCTGGTTTGCACTGAGCTTGTTTCCCAACAGGTTTCCTTCCCAGCTGGTTGTCCTTAGCTGGACCAGCTCGTGCGTCCCCTTATTGTACCAGCTAAGTTGTCCAATGTTGGACCAGCTCGGGCGTCCCCTTACTGTTCCAACTTGGTCCACTCTTCAATCTGCAATGCTATCTGCTCTCAATCAATTTGCTATCAGTGCTTTCTCGCTGCTGAGCAGGCTTTATAATCCGGCCGGGGAATTTGCAAGGTTCGCGATGAACTTGCGTATTTTTGCATGATACCAGTGCTACCCCCTCCGAAACGGTCCAACGAGCAAGACTCACTACATTGTTGTGACCTAAGCTGCTTTTCGGCCAAATCCCTTCATTTAGGCCTCCGAAATCGCATTTTTCTGTTCAGCTCAACCTGCGCACTTAATTTAAATCGTCAGTATAATAGTAACGGATTTTGTGTTAATCAAAACTTAGATTCTGATCTGTAAAAACAGATCCAACATCCTTCACCTTTTTTATTTTCACAAAATCCGGATAAACATATGCAGGTATGTTTATGCTTTAAATATTTATCCCCCTTTTTGTGGGAATCAAAAAGAGTTTGAAATCTTGTCTCCCCCTCAATATTTAAAAACAAAACTCCCCCATAATAGAACATGGGGTTATTTTATTTTCGAAACAAAATGTTATGCATGGAGAGACAGTTTGTCTAAATCTTTGTGTATGCATGAGATTTTGAAGACAAAGCCTATGCTACTCGAAATTTCTCATACATATAGACCATAGGAGCATCAAGAAGTATGCCTCCCCCTATCCATATGCTGAGGTTTGAAAACTTAAAAATTTTGTAGCACAGACAGGCTTACGAACGGATATCAGAGCGTAAACTGTTTAACAACATTTTTTCGAAAAAAATGCACTATTCAAGCACAACCTGCTCTGATACCACTTGTTGGATCGATTTAAGCGAGACCTTCTGTTAATGTGCAATGACTAGTTATTCGAACAATAACCAGAGCTAGAGGGTGTAGCCAGATCGAATGACAAGACGTAGGATTCAGACAGAAGTTGAATCCGGGTTCGCAAAGATCAAGCTGGTTTCAGCTGAAAGTTGAAACCAGCCCGATATAAGGCGAGCGCTAAACATGCCAGTTCCAGCTGGAAGACTAGAACCAGCTCGACACTTCGGTCGAATGATCTGGTTAACTTAACTTGAGCTGCAATAGCTCAGTGTTCTTGAATACTTTGTGCACCGAGATACAGATTGAGTAATGTAAATAAAACATGCGGAAATAACTCAAACTGCACTCTATCGTTCGAAGCACAATTAAACAGTTATAAACACATAGCAAATATGTGATGCGTATAAATGTAAATACTGAAAACAGTAAAAAAAGATACGCTGAATTTGCTTCTGGAAGTTCGGAGCTCAACTCCTACATCTCCCCTTCTTCCACCACGGGAAGGATCCACTAGAAGACTTTGATTACAACGATCCCCGCTGCAACCCACTCCTACGACCCGCATCCGCAAGAACTCTTAGCTTCTACCCATTGCACACCAGCCCGCAAATCGAGTGACTAACTTCAGTTCTTTAACGCCTCAGTGGGAAAGGCTACACACACTTCTTTAACGTCTGAGTGCGAAAGACAACTAGACTTGTTTAACGTCTCTGTCCAAAGACTACAATGGAGAGTATTTGAATCACATTCACTCTTTATCAATTTCGCTCAAGTCTCGAATATGAGTGCATGTGTGTGTGTGAGATTTACAGTGTAAGCACAATCTCTCAATGAATTAAATCTCACACACTCTGGTAAGTGCTCCTGGTTTGAGCTGGTTTTATGCTATCTTCCCAGGTTAAGTGTTGTGCGTCTCTTGATTTTCTGGTTGAACTTCGCACAACTACTCGCACTATTTTTGCGCATGTCTTTCTTCTGTTCCATTGTGCCTGTATATAAAGCCTCTGCGTGGATTAATCCGTTGGACACAAAGTTGTAGCCGTTCTGAAAAGTCTTCTAACGCATATGTACTTTGTGTCCTATGGCTTTTTATGCGTTGCAGGCTTTATGTGACTTTGAGCATGTGCGCACTGTACAAATCTGTACTGATGTGGACAACACAGCAAATCAATTTGAACTCTAATAAACTGTCTTCGCATAAGTTCAAGTTCAAATTGCTTTGCTCGTTGATCTGATAGATTCTGCTCTTGATTTCTGCTCTTCTCTCTGTTCTGTCCGTTGAGCTGGTTTCTGAACTTTGGGCTGGTCTCTACCAGCTAGTTGCTGAGCTGGTTTTTCCCCCCAGCTGATCTCCGAAGCTGGTTTGCACTGAGCTTGTTACACAGCAGGTTTCCATCCCAGCTGGTTGTCCTTAGCTGGACCAGCTCGGGCATCCCCTTATTGTTCCAACTAAGTTGTCCAATGTTGGACAAGCTCGGGCGTCCCCTTACTGTTCCAACTTGGTCCACTCTTCAATCTGCACTGCTATCTGCTCTCAATGAATCTGCTATCAGTGCATTCTCACTGGTGAGCAGGCTTTATAATCCGGTCGGGGAATTTGCAAGGTTCGGGATGAACTTGCGTATTTTTGCATGATACCAGTGCTACCACCTCTGAAACGGTCCAAAGAGCAAGACTCACTACTTCGTCGTGACCTAAGCTGCTTTTCGGCCAAATCCCTTCATTTAGGCCTACGAAATCGTATTTTTCTGTTCAGCTCAACATACGCACTTAATTTAAATCGTCAGTATAATAGTAACGGATTTTGTGTGAATCAAAACTTAGATTCTGATCTGTAAAAACAGATCCAACAATCTTCCCCTTTTTGATTTACACAAAATCCGTATAAACATATGCAGGTATGTTTATGCTTTAAATATTTATCCCCCTTTTTGTAGGAATCAAAAAGAGTTTGAAATCTTGTCTCCCCCTCAATATTTAAAAACAAAACTCCCCCTTAATAGAACATGGGGTTATTTTATTTTCGAAACAAAATGTTATGCATGGGAAAACAGTTTGTCGAAAGAAGCATGTATGCATGAAATTTTGAAAAGTCTACGCTATACAAAAGTTCTCATATATATGGACCAGATGAGCAATAGAGGATTCAATCCACAGAATCTCTTCCATCTTTCACTAAGGCTTAGCCTCGCCCAGCCTTAAAGATATTGGCGTCCACAGATCTCACGCAATCTGTCAGCTCGTCAGAAGAGATGTTGCCGCTCTTTCCTTTCGGGAAAGAGCTCTGCAATTCAATAGACATTCCTCCCCTTATCCATATGCGTTGAGTTTTGAAAAAATTTTGTAGCATGGACAGGCTTTCGAATAGATATCAGAGCGTATTTTAAAACTGTTTTAATAACATTTTTCGAAGAAAATTCACTACTCAAGAACAACCTGCTCTGGTACCACTTGTTGGATCGATTTATACGAGACCCTCTGTTAAAGTGCAATAACTAGTTATTCGATCAATAACCAGTGCTAGAGGGTGTAACCAGATCGAATGACAAGACGCATGATTCAGCTAGAAGTTGAAGCCAGGTTCGCAAAGATCAAGCTGGTTTCAGCTGAAAGTTGAAACAAGCCCAATACAAGGCGAGCGCTAAACATGCCAGTTCCAGCTGGAAGACTAGAACCAGCTCGACACTTCGGCCGTTGTTTAACGTCTCTGTCCAAAGACTACAATGGAGAGTATTTGAATCACATTCACTCTTTATCTATTTCGCTCAAGTCTCGAATATGAGTGAATGTGTGTGTGTGAGATTTACAGTGTAAGCACAATCTCTCAATGAATTAAATCTCACACACTCTGGGAAGTGCTCCTGGTTTGAGCTAGGTTTCTGCTATCTTCCCAGGTTCAGTGTTGTGCGTCTCTTGATTTTCTGATTGAACTTCGCACAACTACTCTCGCTGTTTTTGCGCATGTCTTTCTTCTGCTCCATTGCGCCTGTATATAAAGCCTCTGTGTGGATTAATCCGTTGGAAACAAAGTTGTATCCGTTCTGAAAAGTCTTCTGATGCATATGTACTTTGTGTCCTTTGGCTTTTAATGCGTTGCAGGCTTTATGTGACTTTGAACATGTGCGCACTGTACAAATCTGTACTGATGTGGACAACACAGCAAATCAATTTGAACTCTAATAAAATGTCTTCGCATAATTTCAAGTTCAAATTGCTTTGCTCGTTCATCTGATAAATTCTGCTCTTGATTTCTGCTCTTCTCTCTGTTCTGTCCGTTGAGCTGGTTGCTGAACTTTGGGCTGGTCTCTAACAGCTGGTTACTGAGCTGGTTTTTCCCCCAGCTGGTATCCGAAGCTGGTTTGCACTCATCTTGTTTCCCAGCTGGTTTCCTTCCCAGCTGGTTGTCCTTAGCTGGTCCATCTCGGGCATCCCCTCACTGTACCAGTTA
Organism: Dorcoceras hygrometricum; assembly: GCA_001598015.1. Taxonomy (NCBI): domain Eukaryota; kingdom Viridiplantae; phylum Streptophyta; class Magnoliopsida; order Lamiales; family Gesneriaceae; genus Dorcoceras; species Dorcoceras hygrometricum. The sequence goes on along the minus strand of KQ988448.1, from coordinate 164,797 downwards.
AGTTGTCCAATGTTGGACCAGCTCGGGCGTCCCCTTACTGTTCAAACATGGTCCACTCTTCAATCTGCACTACTATCTGCTCTCAATCAATATGCTATCAGTGCTTTCTCGCTGCTGAGCAGGATTTATAATCCGGCAGGAAAATTTGCAAGGTTCGAGATGAACTTGCGTATTTTTGTATGAGACCATCCCCTCTAAAACGGTACAACGAGCAAGACTCACTACTTTGTGGTGACCTAAGCTGCTTTTCGGCCAAATCCCTTCATTTAGGCCTCCGAAATCGCATTTTTCTGTTCAGCTCAACCTGCACACTTAATTTAAATCGTCAGTATAATAGTAACGGATTTTGTGTGAATCAAAACTTAGATTATGATCTGTAAAAACAGATCCAATCTTCCCCTTTTTATTTACACAAAATCCGGATAAACATATGCAGGTATGTTTATGCTTTAAATATTTCTCCCCCTTTTTGTGGGAATAAAAAAGAGTTTGAAATCTTGTCTCCCCCTCAATATTTAAAAACAAAACTCCCCCTTAATAGAACATGGGGTTATTTTATTTTCGAAACAAAATGTTATGCATGGGGAGACAGTTTGTCGAAATCTTTGTGTATGCATGAGATTTTGAAGACAAAGCCTTTGCTACTCGAAATTTCTCATACATATAGACCAGAGGAGCATCAAGAAGTATGCATCCCCCTATCCATATGCTGAGGTTTGAAAACTTAAAAATTTTGTAGCACAGACAGGCATACGAACGGATATCGGAGCGTAAACTGTTTAACAACATTTTTTTGAAGAAAATGCACTATTCAAGAACAACCTGCTCTGATACCACTTGTTGGGGATCGATTTATGATCCCCAACACAAACTGGTTCCAGCTGGTTGTTGAAACCAGCTTGATACAAAGCAAGCGCTAAACATGCTGGTTCCAGCTGGATGCTTGAAACCAGCTCAACACACAGCCGAACGATCTGGTTATTTATTGCTTGAGCTGTAGTAGCTCAGTGTTCTTGAATACTTGTACACCGAGATACAGATTGAGTAATGAATAAAAATCATGTGGAAATAACTCAATCTGCACTCTAAAGTTCGAAAGCTCAATTAAACAGTTTTATGCGTTTGACAAATATGCAATGCGTGAATATGAAAATACTGAAATCAGTAAAGAAAGATACGCTGATTTGTTTATGGAAGTTCGGAGCTCAATCTCCTACGTCTCTCCTTCTTCCACAACGGGAAGGATCCAGTAGAAGACTTTGATTACAACGCCCCCGCTGCAACCCACTCCTACGACCCGCAGTCGCCCGCAAGCTGAGTGACTAACTTCACTTCATTAACGCCTCAGTGGGAAAGGCTACACACACTTCTTTAACGTCCCATTTCGAAAAAAACTAGACTTGTTTAACGTCTCTGTCCAAAGACTACAATGGAGAGTATTTGAATCACATTCACTCTTTATCTATTTTGCTCAAGTATCGAATATGAGTGAATGTGTGTGTGTGATATTTATAGTGTAAGCACAATCTCTCAATGAATTAAATCTCACACACTTTGGGAAGTGCTCCTGGTTTGAGCTGGTTTTCTGCTATCTTCCTAGGTTCAGTGTTGTGCGTCTCTTGATTTTCTGATTGAACTTCGCACAACTACTCTCACTGTTTTTGGGCATGTCTTTCTTCTGTTCCATTGTGCCTATATATAAAGCCTCTGCGTGGATTAATCTGTTGGAAACAAAGTTGTACCATTCTGAAAAGTCTTCTGACACATATGTACTTTGTGTCCTTTGGCTTTTTATGCGTTGCAGGCTTTATGTGACTTTAAGCATGTGCGCACTGTACGAATCTGTACTGATGTGGACAACACAGAAAATCAATTTGAACTCTAATAAACTGTCTTCGCATAAGTTCAAGTTCAAATTGCTTTGCTCGTTCATCTGATAGATTCTGCTCTTGATTTCTGCTCTTCTCTGTTATGTCCATTGAGCTGGTTGCTTAACTTTGGGCTGGTCTCTACCAGCTGGTTGCTGAGCTGGTTTTTCCCCCTAGCTGGTCTCCGGAGCTGGTTTGCACTGAGCTTGTTTACCAGCTGGTTTCCTTCCCAGCTGGTTGTCCTTAGCTGGACCAGCTCGGGAGTCTCCTCACTATACCAGCTAAGTTGTCCAATGTTGGACCAGCTCGGGCATCCCCTTACTGTTCCAACTTGGTCGACTCTTCAATCTGCACTACTATCTGCTCTCAATCAATCTGCTATAAGTGCTTTCTCTTTGCTGAGCAGGCTTTATAATCCGGCCGGAAAATTTGCAAGGTTCGAGATGAACTTTCGTATTTTTGCATGAGACCACCACCTCCGAAACGGTACAACGAGCAAGACTCACTACTTCGTGGTGACCTAAGCTGCTTTTCGGCCTAATCCCTTCATTTAGGCCTCCGAAATCGCATTTTTCTGTTCAGCTCAACCTGCGCACTTAATTTAAATCATCAGTATCATAGTAACGGATTTTGTGTGAATCAAAACTTAGATTCTGATCTTTAAAAAACAGATCCAACAATCTCCACCTTTTGATTTACACAAAATCCGGATAAACATATGCAGGTATGTTTATGCTTGAAATATTTCTTCCCCTTTTTGTGGGAGAACATGGGGTATTTTCGAAACAAAATGTTATGCATGGGGAGACAGTTTGTCGAAATCTTTGTGTATGCATGAGATTTTGAAGACAAAGTCTATGCTACTCAAAATTTCTCATACATATAGACCAGAGGAGCATCAAGAAGTATGCCTCCCCCTACCCATATGCTGAGGTTTGAAAACTAAAAAATTTTGTAGCACAGACAGGATTACGAATGGATATCAGAGCGTAAACTGTTTAACAACATTTTTTTGAGGAAAATGCACTATTCAAGAACAACCTGCTCTGATACCACTTATTGGATCGATTTAAGCGAGACCCTCTGTTAATCTGCAATGACTAGTTATTCGAACAACAAGAGGGTGTAACTAGATCGAATGACAAGACGCAGGATTCAGCCAGAAAATGAAGCCGGGTTCGCAAAGATCAAGCTGGTTTCAGCTGAAAGTTGAAACCAACCCGATATAAGGCAAGCGCTAAACATGCCAGTTTCGGCTGGAAGACTAGAACCAGCTCGAACTTCGGCCGAACGATCTGGTTAACTTAACTTGAGCTGCAATAGCTCAGTGTTCTTGAATACTTTGTGCACCGAGATACAGATTGAGTAATGTAAATTAAACATTCGGAAATAACTCAAACTGCACTCTGTCGTTCGAAGCCCAATTAAACAGTTATAAACACGTAAGAAAATATGTGATGCGTATAAATGTAAAACTGAAAACAGTAAAGAAGATACGCTGAATTTTTTTCTGGAAGTTTGGAGCTCAATCTCCTACATCTCCCCATCTTCCACCACGGGAAGGATCCACTAGAAGACTTTGATTACAACGACCCCCGCTGCAACCCACTCCTAGGACCCGCAGACGCAAGAACTCCTAGCTTCTACCCATTGCACACCAGCCCGCAAGCTGAGTGACTAACTTCACTTCTTTAACGCCTCAGTGGGAAAGGCTACACATACTTCTTTAACGTCTCAGTGTGAAAGACAACTAGACTTGTTTAACGTCTCTGTCCAAAGACTACAATGGAGAGTATTTGAATCACATTCACCCTTTATCTATTTCGCTCAAGTCTCGAATATGAGTGAATGTGTGTGTGTCAGATTTACAGTTTAAGCACAATCTCTCTATGAATTAAATCTCACACACTCTGGGAAGTGCTCCTGGTTTGAGCTGTTTTTCTGCTATCTTCCCAGGTTCATTGTTGTGCGTCTCTTGATTTACTAATTGAATTTCGCACAACTACTCTCGCTGTTTTTGCGCATGTCTTTCTTCTGTTCCATTGCGCCTGTATATAAAGACTCTGCGTGGATTACTCCGTTGGAAACAAAGTTTTAGCCATTCTGAAAAGTATTCTGACGCATATGTTTGTGTACTTTGGCTTTTAATGCGTTGCAGGCTTTATGTGACTTTGAGCATGTGCGCACTGTACAAATCTGTACTGATGTGGACAACACAGCAAATCAATTTGAACTCTAATAAACTGTCTTCGCATAAGTTCAAGTTAAATTGCTTTGCTCGTTGATCTGATAGATTCTGCTCTTCTCTCTGTTCTGTCCGTTGAGCTGGTTGCTGAACTTTGGGCTGGTAGCTGGTCATGGAGCTGGTTGCACTGAGCATGTTTCCCAGCCTGGTTCCTTCCCAGCTGGTGTCCTAGCTGTACCAGCTCGGGCGTCCCCTCACTGTACCAGCTAAGTATCCAATGTGACCAGCTCGGGCATCCCCTACTATTCCAACTTGGTCCACTCTTCAATCTGCACTATTATCTGCTCTCAATCAATCTGCTATCAGTGCTTTCTCGCTGCTGAGCAGGCTTTATAATCCGGCCGGAAAATTTGCAAGGTTCGAGATGAACTTGCGTATTTTTGCATGAGACCACCCCCTCCAAAATGGTACAACGAGCAAGACTCACTACTTCGTGGTGACCTAAGCTGCTTTTCGGCCTAATCCCTTCATTTAGGCCTCCGAAATCGTATTTTTCTGTTCAGCTCAACCTACTCACTTAATTTAAATCGTCAGTATAATAGTAACGGATTTTGTGTGAATCAAAACTTAGATTCTGATCTGTAAAAACAGATCCTACAATCTCCCCTTTTTTGATTTACACAAAATCCGGATAAACATATGCAGGTATGTTTATGCTTGAAATATTTCTTCCCCTTTTAGTGGGAATCAAAAAGAGTTTGAAATCTTGTCTCCCCCTCAAGATTTAAAACCAAAATCCCCCTTAATAGAACATGGGGTTATTTTATTTTCGAAACAAAATTGTTATGCATCGGGAGACAGTTTCTCGAAATCTTTGTGTATGCATGAGATTTTGAAGACAAAGTCTATGCTACTCGAAATTTCTCATACATATAGACCAGAGGAGCATCAAGAAGTATGCCTCCCCCTATCCATATGCTGAGGTTTGAAAACTAAAAAATTTTGTAGCACAGACAGGCTTACGAAAGGATATCAGAGCGTAAACTGTTTAAAAACATTTTTTTGAAGAAAATGCACTATTCAAGAACAACCTGCTCTGATACCACTTATTGGATCGATTTAAGCGAGACCCTCTGTTAATGTGAAATGACTAGTTATTCGAACAACAAGAGGGTGTAACCAGATCGAATGACAAGACGCAGGATTTAGCCAGAAGTTGAAGCCGGGTTCGCAAAGATCAAGCTGATTTCAGCTGAAAGTTGAAACCAGTCCGATATAAGGCAAGCGCTAAACATTCCAGTTCCAGCTGGAAGACTAGAACCAGCTCGACACTTCGGCCGAACGATCTGGTTAACTTAACTTGAGCTGCAATAGCTCAGTGTTCTTGAATACTTTATGCACCGAGATACAGATTGAGTAATGTAAATAAAACATTCAGAAATAAATCAAACTGCACATGTCGTTCGAAGCCCAATTAAACAGTTATAAACACTTAAGCAAATATGTGATGCGTATAAATGTAAATACTGAAAACAGTAAAGAAAGATACGCTGAATTTTTTTCTGGAAGTTCGGAGCTCAATCTCCTACATCTTCCCATCTTCCACCACGGGAAGGATCCACTAGAAGACTTTGATTACAATGACCCCAGCTGCAACCCACTCCTACGACCCGCAGCCGCAAGAACTCTTAGCTTCTACCCATTGCACACCAGCCCGCAAGCTGAGTGACTAACTTCACTTCTTTAACCCCTCAGTGGGAAAGGCTACATACACTTCTTTAACGTCTCAGTGCGAAAGAAAACTAGACTTGTTTAACATCTCTGTCCAAAGACTACAATGGAGAGTATTTGAATCACATTCACTCCACTAGAAGACTTTGATTACAATGACCCCAGCTGCAACCCACTCCTACGACCCGCAGCCGCAAGAACTCTTAGCTTCTACCCATTGCACACCAGCCCGCAAGCTGAGTGACTAACTTCACTTCTTTAACCCCTCAGTGGGAAAGGCTACATACACTTCTTTAACGTCTCAGTGCGAAAGAAAACTAGACTTGTTTAACATCTCTGTCCAAAGACTACAATGGAGAGTATTTGAATCACATTCACTCTTTATCTATTTCGCTCAAGTCTCGAATATGAGTGAATGTGTATGTGTCAGATTTACAGTTTAAGCACAATCTCTCTATGAATTAAATCTCACACACTCTGGGAAGTGCTCCTGGTTTGAGCTGGTTTTCTGCTATCTTCCCAGGTTCAGTGTTGTGCGTCTCTTGATTTTATGATTGAACTTCGCACAACTACTCTCGCTGTTTTTGCGCATGTCTTTCTTCTGTTCCATTGCGCCTGTATATAAAGCCTCTGCGTCGATTAATCCATTGGAAACAAAGTTGTAGCCGTTCTGAAAAGTATTCTGACGCATATGTACTTTGTGTCCTTTGGCTTTTAATGCGTTGCAGGCTTTATGTGACTTTGAGCATGTGCGCACTGTACAAATATTTACTGATGTGGACAACACAGCAAATCAATTTGAACTCTAATAAACTGTCTTCGCATAAGTTCAAGTTCAAATTGCTTTGCTCGTTGATCTGATAGATTCTGCTCTTGATTTCTGCTCTTCTCTCTGTTCTATACGTTGAGCTGGTTGCTGAACTTTGGGCTTGTCTCTACCAACTGGTTGATGAGCTGGTTTTTCCCCCAAGCTGGTCTCCGGAGCTGGTTTGCACTGAGCTTGTTTCCCAACAGGTTTCCTTCCCAGCTGGTTGTCCTTACCTGGACCAGCTCGTGCGTCCCCTTATTGTACCAGCTAAGTTGTCCAATGTTGGACCAGCTCGGGCGTCCCCTTACTGTTCCAACTTGGTCCACTCTTCAATCTGCAATGCTATCTGCTCTCAATCAATTTGCTATCAGTGCTTTCTCGCTGCTGAGCAGGCTTTATAATCCGGCCGGAAAATTTGCAAGGTTCGGGATGAACTTGCATATTTTTGCATGAGACCACCCCCTCCGAAACGGTCCAACGAGCAAGTCTCACTACTTCATGGTGACCTAAGCTGCTTTTCGTCCAAATCCCTTCATTTAGGCCTCCGAAATCGTATTTTTTTGTTCAGCTCAACGTACGCACTTAATTTAACTCGTCAGTATAATAGTAACGGATTTTGTGTGAATCAAAACTTAGATTCTGATCTGTAAAAACAGATCCAACAGCTTACCTCCATGAAATGAAATGGAGATCCTGTATTGTCATTTCATCATCACTTATTTCATAAGGTGATTCCTTCTTCTTCCCGTACCCATGCTATAACCACAATTCATATGAAGCAGATATATTTAACAATCAAATTCGAGGGATTCATCATCCTAAACCAAACATATATGCGAACCGGCTACCATCAAAGAGGAGCGAGAGATCACAGTTAACACCATCCATCGGGAGATAATATGAGAACTCAAGTTTTGAGGAAGAAACTTATATTAAGGTGGGGAGGATGTGAGAACCTGAAATTTTCAAAATTCTATTCAATTAAATTCTTAACTTATCATATATTTTTTATTCTGCATGAATAATCAAGGTATTGAATTCTTAATTAAAGTCACACCATAAGTAAGCCATTATGTAGCCAAATAATGTCTAATTATGATCATAAAGTGGTGTTTAATGACCATAAAAAGTTTCAAATTCCCCAACCTCTCCTATATATACTACACTTTAAAGATGAAGAAATTCACTGTAAAAACATCAAGAAATCAGATCAAAATCGTGCAAAAGGTTGCACCATTTCAGAAATAAGAGGTTGAAGTTTTGAGCATTCCAGCAACAATCTGACGTCCTACTGTCCGGAACATATTTCCTCTGCTCCAGTTCTTAGAATCTGATCTCCACCGTCTAGAATTTGCTATATTATGTTCTGAATACTAGGTAACAATTTCACTCCAATCCAACGATTATATTTCCGTACAATAAATTCTCAAGAATGCTGCACAGATTACATGTGAGGAAACTGCAGCTTCTGTTTATCATCCTAAAAAGATTTCAAATGACCTTGACATCCAATCTACATCGTTCAGATTTTACTTCGTTATATTTTCCATATGTTGTCCAAATTTAATTCCAATCCAACGGTTAGATTTTTGTAAAACTCCTTTTCCATAATTCTGTACAGATTCCATACGAGAAATCTGTAGCTCTTGTCCATCACTTAGAAACGGCTACAAATTTCATAGAAAAATGATCTTGACCGTTCAAACGTTATTTCACAATGTTTCACATATGCTGTTCGAATTCCATTCTGATCCAAAGGTTAGATTAAAATACCTTTTCAATATTACTGTACCGATTATATACGACAAGACTATAGCTTCTATTCACCGTCCCAATATGGATTCAAATGGCTTAAAAGTCCGATATTTTCCGTTCACAATTTCCTTTTTTCCCTTTTGTGAACAATCCAACCAACTTTGGCCTAATCCGGCAGTTCCGTATACTGAAGACGCGTGCTGAATCAAGCATTGCCTCCACATTTCTCATATTTTGAGCAGTAATCAGGTAAGTGGGCTTTTGCTATATATATTCGTTTGAAATATTATATGATATTCATGCTATAATCTGTTCTGAACTATCATTCAAGCTTTCGTTTCGTTTCAAGTTTATGCTACGATCTATGCTCTATTTTAGCACTGATGTTTTCTGTCGTAAAAATTAGGGACTGATCAGTAAACCATAGAAACTAAGTGACTATCAGTCTACCTGTTATGCTATGCTCTGAATAGTTATATGCTCTGCTCTATTCAGTGTCCTTGAAATGTTTCCAAGTTCAGTTCAGTTGTATACATATGTATATTTTTGTTATGCTCGAATGGTTCCCCCACTTGCTGAGTGGATCCCCAAATACTCACCCCTTATGAAGACAGATTGAAGAAGACGAACAAGAGATATTTTGGGGCTGGTGAAGACTTAGTATAGGTTAACATAATTTCGCTTCGCAAAATTTGATTCTCAGTTGTAAAGACGATCATTTTGCTTATATAATAGACTGGTTTTGAGCTGCACTACGAGACTTGATGTTTTGTAATGAATAATTATTAAACATCGTCGGTGTTCACGTCCAGACCCCTTCTCGGGGCGTGAGATTTTAGTGGTATATGTGAAAAACCCAGAAATTTAGCTCTCGGAAATACAGCCAAAAAAAATCAGCTTTGACTAAGTCAATTCAGATCTGGGACCGTCAACAGTCAACTCATATCTGGGACACTCAACAGTCAACTGAGATCTAGGACAGTCAATAGTCAACTCAGCTGGTCAACAGTCAAACAGTCAACTCAGATATGGAACAGTCAACTCAGCTGGTCAACAGTCAAACAGTCCACTCAGCTTTGGATCAGTCAACTAAGCTGGTCAACAATCAACCTCAGCTTTGGAACAGTCAACTCACCTGGTCAACAATCAACTCAGCTGATCAACAGTCAACTCAGATCTGGGACAGTCAAGAGTCAACTTAGATCTGGGACGGTCAACAGTCAATTCAGATCTGGGACAGTCAACTCAAATTTGGGACAGTCAACTCAGTTGGTCAACAGTAAAACGATCAACTCAACTGGTCAACAGTCAATGTCAGGCCTCGTGCTCTAAACAGAGTAAAAACACCAAAACACATGCGGAAGCTATCAAAAAGCGGGTAAAATTTTCGCTTTTGGCCTGACGAGTTTAAAACAATATAATTTAAAATAGCACGATACTTAAAATAGAATCCCAGTTTACGTATATCATCACAACAATAACAGTATAGCATAAAACAAGTATCAGACTCAAACAGTCAAATACACCAACGAAGCACAGGGCATCTCCCCGGCTAATTGGACCGATACATATAAATATGCTATACGCCACTGGGATACTCTAACCACCTCCTGGGGCACCACCAGCTGGACTAAAACCACGACCAGCTGTAAAACCTGGGTTTCCTAAAAACAACACAACAAGGAAAACAACCAAGCCCCAGAGGGACATGGGGTCAAACCCCAGTACGGAGAGCAACTATAAACAGCAGTAAACAGCATGAATAAAATGCAGATGCTATGCATGAGGAAAGAAACAACAGCTCAACGGGATCTGCAACAGAATATGTGGCCACGGTGAGTGTAGGACATGTGGGTGCTACCCACTCACCCCTACTCGCCCACCCTTACCAGATGCATCATAACCCAACCTATGAACTGTGGTAGCTAGCCACTCGGCGCATAGGGGAAATGAGAGTGCGGAATCACCACTCGCCCTCGCATCATGGTAAGTAAACAGAACAACAACAACAACAACAAGGCAATGGCTGCGAAAGCTGAAAGGAGATGCAAATGCGTTTATGCAACATGCTGGAATAATAAGCATATGAACATATGCGAAACAATAACATCAGCACGTATACACCATATAGCTCACGGCCAATCTCACAAACAGCAGCCTCAACAGGCAACAAATCACCGCAGCCAACAAATAGCCATCTCACAAATTATTCAAGCCATAACCTCGCTGTAAATACAAGCTGCAATCCGTACCTTAAATCTTCTCAACAATTACCACAAAGGGATCCCGAGAAATCTGGTTAAAACCTTCTAAACAACGAAGCATAATTCTCAGGGATGCTATCAGAAGCTCACGGCTGGGAGCCACGCTCCACCAGCAACAATTCAATCCATACAACTAAAAAGGAAGCTAAAACAAAGGTAATACTAAGATCTCATCGACAATTCGAAGTTCTACCTCAACGACACAACACACAGCCGAAGGCAGCAACTTCGCCATCTCGCTCTAGACAACAACCGCCCCCAAGAATGGTATAGGATGAAAGAGCTTCTCGAGAGGAGTCCAAAGCTACCTCACACGAAACAAACAACGGCCAGCAACGACGGGAATTCACCGGAAAATCTCACGGTGAACAGTGCTCTAGGGTTCGAGAAACAGAGAACGAATGTTGGGGAAAATATTCTAAGTATAGGATCTGATATCTCAATCGAAGACCAAGTCTTCCTATATATAAATCTCACAGCTGCTGAAATCTGATTTAAAAGTCCACAGACATAACCAGCAGGTACACTACAACCAGCAGATGCAAAGAACCAACTGCTGAATTCTCAAACCACGCAAATCAAAACGATGTCGCAGCGACTTAACAAAACGACGTCGCACCGCTTACGTCAACAAATCTGCCACCAGCTGGTCGCATAAAACCATCGTCTGGTTTCTCTCGCGTGAATTCCTTCCAAAAGCTGGTACCAGTCGCGACATCTAAAACGCAGCGTTGCAACTAATTAAAACGGCGTCGCATAACCCATCGATTGGATTCCTTAGCGCTAACTAAAACGACGACGCATAGCCTACGTCATCCAGTCGCTAGTTCTCGTGCAGAAACAACCAGACGCAAGCTACAGTAACCACCACAAGTCGCAAGCTACAGGAGCGTTGACCCGCATTGACATCTACTCTCAGCTGGACAACCAGTCGACACACACACGCGAACAAATCCTCGCAGCTGGTATCAGTCGCAACATCCAAACAAAGTCGGGCCAACTTAGAGAAACGCTGTCTTTTTGCCCTCAATACACAAAATAGAGGAGCAACTGGATACCAACGCTACCAGCTTTCACTTAACACAACGCATCCATATTTCACTAAAACGACGGCGTTTGATCTCCCGCGCTACAATTACACGCTACGACTGGTTTTCGCCAAAACGACCAGCTCTCACCACTAAACCAGCTTTTACCCAAATACTAAAAATACGAAAACTTCCAGAATTGTTCTAAGCGAGGGAAATCAATTAACAATTCTGAAACACAACTCAACAACAGCAAGCAAAAACAGAAACTTGCCTAACACAAGCAAAGAATGCAAGATAACTGAGCAAACATATAAAAAAACTAGGGAAGAAATACAACCAATAGCTACAAAATACTGGAAATTTAGCTCAACAGCTACTCAAACAGATGCGGCCACTCGCGCTGCATCTTTTCTTCCAGCTCCCAAGTAGCTTCTTCCCTTCCATGTTTGCTCCATTGCACCATTACCAACGGAATGGTCTTATTTCTCAATTGTTTCTCTTTTCTGCCAAGGATCTGCAAAGGATATTCTTGATAACTCAACGACTGATCTAGCTCCACCTCGTCAGTTCCAAACACATGAGACGGATCTGGCTCATACTTCCTCAACATGGAAACATGAAAGACGTCATGAAGAGAAGACAACTCTGACGGCAACAACAGCCGATACTCTAAAGGGCCAATCCACTCAACAATCTCATACGGTCCGACGTAACGAGGGGCAAACTTTCCCTTGCGTCCAAAGCGCATCACACTGTGAAATGGAGAAACTTTGAGAAATACACGATCACCAACCTGAAACTCAAGAGGTCGATGCCTCTTATTCGCATAACTGGCTTGGCGATCCTGGGCAGCTTTCATCCGCTGTCTAACAAGATCCACGTGATCTTTCATTTGCTGCACAAAATCAGGGAAGATAGCTGCTTCTCCCCCACTTCTTCCCAACATACCGGCGATCTGCATTTTCTGTCATACAAGGCCTCAAAAGGCGCCATACCAATCGTCACTTGGTAGCTGTTATTGTACGAAAACTCAACAAAATACAACGCATCTTGCCAGCTACCTCCGAAATCCAACACAACAGCTCGCAACATATCCTCCAACGTCTGGATAGTGCGCTCAAATTGGCCATCTATCTGGGGGTGATACGCGGTGCTCATAGCCAATCTGGTACCCAAAGCTGTTTGCAAACTTTTCCAAAACCTGGAAGTAAACCTTGGATCTCGGTCAGAAACGATTGAAACAGGCACACCATGCAGTCTAACAACAAAATCAACGTACAACTTCGCCATTTTGTTCAACGAGAAGGTCATTCCATAGGGAATAAAATGTCCAGACTTCGATAGTCGGTCTATAACCACCCAAATAGCATCGCATCCTCTACTGGAACGAGGCAGATGCGTCACGAAATCCATAGCAATGTGCTCCCAATTCCATTGGGGCACTTCCAAACTCTGCAACAGACCACCAGGTCTCATCCTTTCGCCTTAACCATCTGACAATTCAAACAACGAGTGACAAAACCAGCAACGTCACTCTTTAGGCCAGCCCACCAAAAGTGCGGCTTCAAAGCATGGTACATCTTCCGTGCACCAGGATGAACACTATGTCTGCTTCAGTGCGCTTCCCGAAGGATCTCCTCCTTCAAATCAATCAAATTGGGCACAACCAACCTGCCCCGAAAACGCAAACAACCATCGGAAGAGACAGAATAATCTTCAAGTTCGCCAGCCCTAGCCTTCAACATCAACTCGTGGATAGACGGATCAGTTCTCTGAGCTGCACGAATGGTAGAAACAATCTATGGCTCCACTTGGAAAGAAGAAACCACCACACAATCCTCAGCCAGGTAGAATCTCCAACCCGTAGTGTTAAAATGCTCCTGATCCTTAGAGATATACAACGACGCAAGCATCTCACTAGCCTTCCTGCTCAAAGAATCGGCCACTACGTTCGACTTCCCAGGCTGGTACTTGATCTCACAATCAAAATCTTTTAGCAGCTCCATCCAACGACGTTGTCTCATGTTCAGGTCAGGCTGCGAAAACAGATACTGCAGACTCTTGTGGTCGGAGTACACCACAAACTGCTTGCCATACAGGTAGTGATGCCAGATCTTCAACGCAAAGACCACCGCTGCTAACTCCAAATCATGGACTGGGTAACGAGTCTCGTGCGGTTTCAACTGCCGTGAGGCATACGCAATGACTCGACCATTCTGCATCAACACACAACCCAATCCATTAACCAACAAACTGCTTGCCATACAGGTAGTGATGCCAGATCTTCAACGCAAAGACCACCGCTGCTAACTCCAAATCATGGACTGGGTAACGAGTCTCGTGCGGTTTCAACTGCCGTGAGGCATACGCAATGACTCGACCATTCTGCATCAACACACAACCCAATCCATTGAGCGAAGCGTCAGAACAAACAACGAAACCACCTGAACCGGACGGCAGAGCCAACACAGGCGCAGTAGTCAACTTTTCCTTGAGCAGTTGAAAAGCATTCTCACACTGCTCAGTACAAACAAAACGCTTGTCTTTCTGAGTCAATTGATTCATCGGCTTTGCTATACTTGAGAATCCCTCAATGAAGCGACGATAATAGCCAGCCAGACCCAAGAAACTACGAATCTCGGAAACATTCCTGGGACGCTCCTAGTTCAGAACGGCATCAACCTTGCTAGGATCTACAGAATCCCCTCGGCTGAAATCACATGTCCCAAGAATACGACGCGATCCAACCAGAACTCACACTTAAAGAACTTTGCATACAACTGCTGGTCTCTCAGCGTCTGAAGGATAATACGCAAATGCTCCTTGTGCTCCAAAGGAGTCTTCGAATAGACTAAGATTTCGTCGATGAACACGATCAAACTGATCAATAAACTCGTGGAAAACTCGGTTCATCAAATCCATAAAGACTGCAGGGGCATTAGTCAATCCAAACGGAATAACCAAAAACTCGAAATGCCCGTACTTGGTACGAAAAGCAGTCTTCGCGACATCTTGTTCTCTCACTCTCAGCTGATGGTACCCGGAACGAAGATAAATCTTTGAATACACCGCAGAACCTTGCAACTGATCAAACAGATCATCGATTCTTGGCAACGGGTACTTGTTCTTCACAGTGGCTTTGTTCAACTGGCGGAAATCAATGCACATCCACATTGAGCCATCCTTCTTCTTCACAAACAAGATGGGCGCTCCCCACGGCGACATACTAGGTCGGATAAAACCTTTCTCCAGCAAATCATCTAACGAAGATAAATCTTTGAATACACCGCAGAACCTTGCAACTGATCAAACAGATCATCGATTCTTGGCAACGGGTACTTGTTCTTCACAGTGGCTTTGTTCAACTGGCGGAAATCAATGCACATCCACATTGAGCCATCCTTCTTCTTCACAAACAAGATGGGCGCTCC
>KQ988448.1:136473-148342 GCA_001598015.1 Dorcoceras hygrometricum | reverse complement strand
CTGGTCAACACCATCTGATACAACTCTTCGTTCAAGACCTCAAGAAACCTAGTACGCTTGGCCCTCTCCCGGCCAGAAACATGGGGGACGTATGCCAACAGAGAAGAAAACTTCATAGCATACTCCCGAACAGTCATGGAACCCTGCTCCAGATGGTCGAACTCCCGCTCCCGGGCGTTCACATAAGACTCGGGCACATACTCCTGCCGAAAGGTCTCGCAAAAACTATCCCAAGAGATCCCAACATCCGTATTCAAGCCCTCAAGAAATCGAGTCCGCTTGGCCCTCTCCCGGCCAGAAACATGGGGAACGTATGCCAACAGAGAAGAAAACTTCCTAGCATACTCCCGAACAGTCATGGAACCCTGCTCCAGATGGTCGAACTCCCGCTCCCGGGCGTTCACATAAGACTCGGGCACATACTCCTGCCGAAAGGTCTCGCAAAAACTATCCCAAGAGATCCCAACATCGGTCTCTAACAAGGTACTCGAAGCGCCTCACCACCAGCGGTCCGCTGCCTTCCTGAGCAAGAGGGTTGCTAAACTCAGCCGAAGATCATCATCATACTGCACCCGATCAAAAAGACCAATGATATTCCGAAGCCACGAGTCTGCATCCTCACTGGACTCGTCACCATTAAAGACTGGAGGGTTCATCCGCTGAAACCGGGCTATAACAACATCCATCCGCTCCACCGGGGGAGGCAAGTCACCAACTTCCTCCTCCTCCTCGTGCCTACTACGAGAATGGCTAGGAGCGCTACGCCGATCCTCATTCTGTCCTGTTGATTCCTCAAACTGCCCCTACCTCTACCACGACGTCTAGGAGGCATCTACGAAAACACTCAACAGGATCAAGCAAAACAGAACAGATACAGCACATAATTACTTAGTCAAGCACATGCAACACACGAAACTGTGCCTAGACTCAAGTGTGATCAAGGAAATTGAGCTTATCCCAGCTTAAGCTCTGATACCAAAAATGTCAGGCCTCGTGCTCTAAAGAGAGTAAAAACACCAAAACACATGCGGAAGCTATAAAAAAGCGGGTATAATTTTCGGTTTTGGCCTGACGAGTTTAAAACAATATAATTTAATATAGCACGATACTTAAAATAGAATCCCAGCTTACGAAAATCATCACAACAATAACAGTATAGCGTAAAACAAGTATCAGTCTCAAACAGTCAAATACACCAACGAAGCATAGGGCATCTCCCCGGCTAACTGGACCGATACATATAAATATGCTATACGCCACTGGGATACTCTAACCACCTCCTGGGGCACCACCAGCTGGACTAAAACCACGACCAGCTGTAAAACCAGGGTTTCCTGAAAACAACACAACAAGAAAAACAACCAAGCCCCAAAGGGACATGGGGTCAAACCCCAGTACGGAGAGCAACTATAAACAGCAGTAAACAACATGAATAAAATGCAGATGCTATGCATGAGGAAAGAAACAACAGCTCAACGGGATCTGCAACAGAATATGTGGCCACGGTGAGTGTAGGACATGTGGGTGCTACCCACTCACCCCTACTCGCCCACCCTTACCAGATGCATCACAACCCAACCTATGAACTGTGGTAGCTAGCCACTCGGCGCATAGGGGAAATGAGAGTGCGTAATCACCGCTCGCCCTCGCATCCTGGTAAGTAAACAGAACAACAACAACAACAAGGCAATGGCTGCGAAAGCTGAAAGGAGATGCAAATGCGTGTATGCAACATGCTGGAATAATAAGCATATGAACATATGCGAAACAATAACATCAGAACGTATACACCATATAGCTCACGGCCAATCTCACAAACAGCAGCCTCAACAGGCAATAAATCACCGCAGCCAACAAATAGCCCTCTCACAAAATATTCAAGCCATAACCTCGCTGTAAATACAAGCTCCAATCCGTACCTTAAATCTGCCCAAAAATTACAACAAAGGGATCCCGATAAATATGGTTAAATCCTGCTAAACAACAAAGCATAATTCTCAGGGATGCTATCAGAAGCTCACGGCTAGGAGCCACGCTCCACCAGCAACAATTCAATCCATACAACTAAACAGGAAGCTAAAACAAAGGCTAATACTAAGATCTCATCGAAAATTCGAAGTTCTACCTCAACGACACAACACACGGCCGAAGGCAGCAACTTCGCGATCTCGCTCTAGCCAACAACCGCCCCCAAGAATGGTATAGGATGAAAGAGCTTCTCGAGAGGAGTCCAAAGCTACCTCGTACGAACCAAACAACGGCCAGCAACGACGGGAATTCATCGGAAAAGCTCATGGTGAACAGTGCTCTAGGGTTCGAGAAACAGAGAACGAATGTCGGGGAAAATATTCTAAGTATAGGATCTGATATCTCAATCGAAGACCAAGTATTCCTATATATAAATCCCACAGCTGCTGAAATCTGATTTAAAAGTCCACCGACATAACCAGCAGGTACACTACAACCAGCAGATGCAAAGAACCAACTGCTGAATTCTCAAACCACGCAAATCAAAACGATGTCGCAGCGACTTAACAAAACGACGTCGCACCGCTTACGTCAACAAATCTGCCACCAGCTGGTCGCCTAAAACCATCGGCTGGTTTCTCTCACATGAAATCCTTCCAAAAGCTGGTACCAGTCGCGAAATCTAAAATGCAGCGTTGCAACTAATTAAAACGGCGTCGCATAACCCATCGACTGATTCCTTAGCGCTAACTAAAACAACGACGCATAGCCTACGTCATCCAGTCGCTAGTTCTCGCGCAAAACAACCAGACGCAAGCTACAGTAACCACCACAAGTCGCAAGCTACAGGAACATTGACCCGCGTAGACATCTGCTCTCAGCTGGACAACCAGTCGACACGCACACGCGAACAAATCCTCGCAGCTGGTACCAGTCGCAACATCCAAACGACGTCGAGCCAACTTAGCGAAACGCTGTCGTTTTGCCCTCAATACACAAAATAGAGCAGCAGCTGGATACCAACGCTACAAGCTTTCACTTAACACAACGCATCCAGATTTCACTAAAACGACGGTGTTTGATCTCCCGCGCTACAATTACACGCTACGACTGGTTTTTGCCAAAACGACCAGCTCGCACCACTAAACCAGCTTTTACCCAAATACTAAAAATACGAAAAATTCCAGAATTGTTCTAAGCGAGGAATTTGACCCGAAATTACTACTCAAACATTTAACAGAGATCTTAAACCACCAAGAATCTCAAAACACCGATTAATTCCCACGATTAATCTTAAACACAAATCCAGGTCTCACAGTCAACTCAGCTTTGGGACAGTCAACTCAGCTGATCAACGGCCAACTCAGCTGGTCAACAGTCAACTCAGCTGGTCCACAGTCAACTCAGCTTTGGAAAAGTCAACTCAGCTTTGACTAAGTCAACTCACCTCACGAATTTCAGCATGCTGCTACACATGTACAGATCAGATGACATATGAAAAAGCCAATAACCAACAATCGTAACTGTAACTATCCAAAATCCATAGGACCACATATTTAACCCTTTTCTATTTCAAGGGATTATTTTATATTGCGTATTTCAGCCTTAAGTTTATTTCGTTTGTTTTAACAGCTGATTTTCAGTTGTTGCTTTGAGACATGACGCGGAAGGTTTCCAGGCAGCTGTCGCCCAAGCATAAACACGAGCAGATTCAGATTTTAGTTTAAAATGCCCTTAGCTGGACAAAAAAGTTTTTTTTAAAAAAATGTTTTGGTAAAGTTTTCAAATTAAAAATAATAGTAGGGAATATTTGACAAATTCTTTGGAAAAGGACACGGGTTGGTAGGATCCCATGCCTACTCGAGTGTTAATACCTACTACAAGTCATATCCCGTATATGATTGTTTTAATAACAAGAGAGTTTCATCGTTGTCCAGAAATTTCTCTCTTTCTCTCTAAAAACTTCAAAGTGCTCGTAGTGGTGCTTGTGGAGAACTCCGGTTGAGACCCGCTGCTTCTGTGTTTCGCAGGTTTAAGGCAAGTAAAGGTTGATTCTTTCTACACCATTTTAAAGAATATATTGTTCTTCAGTGCATGATTGTTGCCTGTTTATGTTAAGATAACTTACGTTCATGTCTAAGCATGTTTTAGGAAGTGCTTTGATGATCGGGTTCCAGTTTTGTTTCTGTTACAAAGTTTTAAAGAGTGCTTCGATGAAAAATATGAAAATGTTGTTTTAAAATGTTGAGCAGTCGGGTTTAAGTAGTACGTTCATGAATGATCTTCCTTCTGGTGGATGGTGACATCGGAACTTGACGCTATGTAATCGGAGTTGCTAGTCGAATCAGAAGTTAAGTCTGGTTTGATAGGCAACGGCTGATAGCACAGCCGTCGTTTTGATGTTACAACAACAAGTTATACTCAGTAGTTCCCCTTTTCAGCAGTTATCTTTGCGTTAAGAAAATTCTAAGTGTTACGTTCAGCCGTGAGTTGTTTTGCGTCTGGGTTGGGTTAGTTCTTCATTATTGTTTATCTCACAGCTGAGTTGACTACGGTCAACAACCAACAATTGATTTTATGCAGCAGCTGATTTCCATCGAACCAACAGCTGATTTTATCCAGCAGCTGATTTCCTTAGAACCAACAGCTGATTTTATCCAGCAGCTGATTTTTTTACACTAACGACGTTGTTTCATTTACTACATCTGCTTCAATGTTATCGAATATCCTTGCGTCTGTTTTACTATAATCACATTGTTTCCCTTAGTAACAGCTGATTCCTTTTAGCGATAAGTCTCAGCAGTAGAACTCGATACTCGACAATGTTTTAAAGAAGTTTTAAAGAAAGAATTTCGAAGCACTGTGAACCCGAACGATGATTTCAAAATCAAATTTAAACCAGCTATGAGTTTAAAGGAAGAACGTTTCAATTTAAGGATTTATGGCATAGATAATAGACGGTCACCATGGAAGGGTGAGCAGCTGTCCAGATGTCAGTTGCCCCTTCACCACGAGCTAAATGCTAAGGCTGATATCAATAGTCACTTGATCAGGTGCACCACGGACCTAAGGAGAGCTTCTAAGCCATAAATTACAAGAAAATAAGAATAGGATCTGGGTCATCTTCCCCATTTCCAAGTTTAACGAAAGAAAGTTTATGAAAGCTGGTGAATGACTTCCTTTAAATTGTTTTGTTAAGTTACGATATGTTTAGATGTCTGCCTGCATTATGCGAAATTGTTATCTTCAGATTTTACTTGCTGAGCCCCTAGGCTCATTAGTTTTAAAATGGTGCAGGTGGGACAGAGCTGGGGCAGGCGGGAGGCAGCGACTGAACCAGCTTTGGCGATTGTGTTTATCTACGGTCGATGTTTTCCACAACAGCTGTTGTTGTTTTTGATCTTTTGTTAAGTCTGTATTAGATCTATTACAACAATAGTGAATTCATATAGAATTGCAAAGTTGTAATATCGCATTTTGCACTTTTGCAACATCTGTTATTAAAGAAATTGTTTCAGCTATTCCAGTACTTGGCGCCATATTATGTCTGTGTTTGAATTTTGATTTAGTTATAAGAAATACAGCTTATAACAATTCCCATTCAGCCCTTATTTTCTTTTTATTATTCTTTCGTGACCCCATGAGGATTGGGACGTCACAACTTGGTACCAGAGCATGGTCCTGAGATAAACACACGCACTTCCAGTTGGAACAGCAGTTGTAAACCGTTCTCCAGCGCTGTGAGTTTATTTTATGTTTCAGAGCATTTGTTTTTATCTTTAGCATGTTCTGATTATTGCATTGTGGTGGATTACGGGCTATAGATTAAGATGTCTGGTCGAGGAAGAAGAAATATCCCAGTAGATGAATCCAACCCCGATAGTAACGCTAGTATTGCCTAGCTTTTAAGGTTGCTGGTAGAGCAAACCAGCAGAGGTAATGGCCAATCATCCAGCAGCCGAGGACCCAAAAATGATGATCCTCAAGAGAAGTTCAGAAGAAAAAATCCGAAAGAGTTTAGTGGTACTACTAATCCTTTATTTTCTAAGAGCTTGATTAAGTCGATGGAAGTTATCTTTGAGTACCTCCAGATGCCAGATTTAGATAGGCCAAGGTGCGCTATCTATATGTTGAGGGATGACGCCCATGATTTGGTGGGAAGGAGCTAAGCTATCAGTGGATTTAATGAATCTCACTTGGGCAGATTTCAAGCAAGTGTTTTACGAACAATACTTCACAGCAGACATGAGGTCTGAGTTGAAGAGAGAGTTTCTGACTTTGAAACAAGGAAGCATGACTGTGCAAGAGTATGCGCGGACGTTTGAAAGAGGATGCTATTTTGTGCCTCTAATTGGAAATGATCCAGCAGAAAAGTTGAGCCACTTTGTGGAAGGGTTAAAACCCATGTTCAAGATGAACGTTAGGCTATCTGTGCCCAAGACATATAGAGAAGCAGTGGATAGAGCCCTGCGAATTGAGAGGGATTGGAAAGATATAGATGAGGAAAGGCAGCAGAAGAGGCAGGCCTCTCAGCAGAAAGATCAAAGGCCTTTCAAGAAGCAGAATAAGAATCTGCAGAGGCCTCAAGAGCAGAAACCCCTACTGGAACAGAAGCCTCTGCCTATCCAACCGATCAGTGCAGTTCCAGCTTGTAACAACAGACCAGTGTGTCCTAAGTGCCAGAAGCCACACTCTGGTCAGTGCAGATTTGGACAGAACGTCTGCTACAAGTGTGGGTTACCAGGGCATATGATGAAGAATTGCCCAAAGTCGAGACAGCTGGTGACCAGTCGGGCATATGTGATGACAACCGAACAGGCCAATCCAGATTCTACAGTGGTTACGGGTGAGATTTTAATAGCTGGTTTGCCTTCTGTGGCTTTGCTAGATTCAGGAGCCACCCATTCATTTATAGCAGCTAAGTTTGCTAGGAAGCTACCCATTGGACCTGATCGTGTAGCTGTAGGATTCTGTGTAACAGTGCCTTCAGGAGAAGAATTAGTATCCCATGATATGTTTAGGAATTTAGAACTAGGCTCCAAGGGCATTCTATTTCCGCAGATTTGATTGTTTTGCCGATGCCTGAGTTCGACATGATTTTGGGGATGGACTGGTTCACCAAGCATGGAGTGGTAATTAATTTCAAGACTCGAACAGTAGCATTTAACCCGCCTAGAGGAGACCCGTTCCAATTTGAAGCCAATCAGACGTGGAGGATTCCTCGCCTTATATCAGCACTTAAGGCTCAGATGTGTTTAAGGAAATGAGGTGTAGGGTATATGATAAGTCTATCATCCTTAGCAGTGACTAGAAAGCCCCAACTTTCAGACATGGAGGTGGTAAACGAGTTTCCTGAAGTTTTCCCAGAAGATATACAAGGACTACCGCCAGATAGAGAATTAGAATTTTCGATCGAATTAGTTCCAGGAGCAGCCCCTGTATCCAGACCGCCTTATCGTTTAGCTCCCTAAGAAATGAAAGAATTAAAGGAATAGATACAAGATCTTGTTAGAGTAGATGTCCAACTAGCCAACTTGTGGCGTGTGGGTTTATAGACTCCTGTATATGACAATCTTTATATATGATATTCGCATTTACTTATATGGCATTCTTTACTTTCATTGTGTTGTATGATGATTAACAATTGCGTTGAGTAAAGACCTAGAATACACTAAAGTGTATGTTAGATGTGATAGTGGGTATGACGGCTATCATGAAACACATCTAATAGTCACTGTGTATTCTGAACATGTTCCTAGTCGATTGGGCCGTCAAAATGAGGATAAGGCCGCCCGAGCTAGAGACTAGTATCTGCGATGCGAAGTACCATATTTCATTGGTAGCGAACATTGTGATGTTCTGAGCATGCAGATAGATAGTGACCTGGTGATCTATCGAACTACCCTCGTTCGGAATTTCCAAGTGGTTACCATTTGTCGAGTGGATAAGTCCGAGGTCTTGGTTGTACTGATTAGTCCTCACGAATCGAAACGTCATTGAGGCTCTACATGATAGGCGTCTCACTTTGACCCGTTTGCCGACTCTCTTGGGGTCATAAGGCGTCGGGATTGGGTGAGACCCCGATGCATGTAGGAGTCGATGCATCGTTGTCGAGGATTCACCGCTCGCAGACATGCGTGGATATCCTATTCTATCTGAGGGGATAATAGTGTATAAATCTCTGGCCAGAGTACTAGAAGTGTTTTAGGTAAATGTGTTTACCTAGTTACACTCGTGACACTATTTGATCTCCAAGATGTATGCATAGCTATCGGATCTATAGCGACTCTCGATTTACCAATGGTCGTTGATCTGATCGGGATATGGATTGAAAGGACCGTACTGTACGCTAATCACGACCAACTGGTTCTTGTAGGGACCATCAGTGATACCTAGGGGATCATGGGGCGATGTTGCTAGACGCTCTTACCATGATCCGATGGGCAAGTCCGGAATTGTGATTCCGGAGCCGCAATGGTTGTGGGCCCACGGCTAGCTGTATCCCTGAACCATTGAGGGTCACACAAGTACTGGATTCGAGATTCCCGCACGGATACTCAGCTCAATGTGTTGAGCATGAGAAGAGGATTTTGGGGAGTGCGACTTCCTAAAAGTCAACATAGGTCAAATCGTGATTTGCCGATGTTGAGGGGCAAAACGGTCATTTTGCACTGGGTTCTGAAAAATGGTTTTTCAGATCATAGTTTTCAGTTTTGGAAACTGATTCGATCGATCCGATCTGATCGGCGATCGGAGTTACGATGAAGTCTCGGTGATGGAGATAAACGGAATGTTCATCCGTTGGACCCGGGCCCGTTGGGCCGGATCCAAATCCATCACTAAGTCTATTTAATGTATAGACTTAAGACTTAATAAAAAACAATCACTACACAACTAAACCCTAAACCTAGCTCTTGGCCGCCGCCCTTTCCCTCCTCGCCGCCGCCGCCACGTGCCGCCGAAATTTGTTCCGACCAATCTTGACGAGGAGAATCCGTCCGCGCCGATCTCGTCAGGCCTTCTAGTGCAGGTTGACGAAGCAGTCTCGTATCCGGTCGTGGACCTGATTGACGTAGTCTACCGCAATCTACCGTGAAGTGCCGGTTTCCTCGAGAAACTGGTCGGAGCCAGGCACGAGTTGCCAGCAAGGTAGTGATCTAAACGCCCTATGAATGTCATAGATTTGTTTATTGTTTTATTGTATTGATCATCTCCCGGCAATTTTTGTTCTTCCGCTGCCTCGCCGGGAGGCGTGATCCGGATCCGCCGCGTTTCCCCAACAGTGGTATCAGAGCCAAGGTTTTCGGATCTGATCAATACGACACCATCGCGCGCTGGCCGCGCGATGGACACTCTCACGTCGCGCGCTGGCCGCGCGACAGGAGCAAGGTGGCCGGACGATTGCACTATGGCTGGCCGCTGGATTGCGCACGTCTCCGCCGCTGGTTGTCGCATGCTGGCCTGCTGCCCGCGCTCGCTCGTCGCATGAGAGGCGGCGACTTGCCGCGCGCTGCCCGCGCAGATTGCGCCGCCCGTTGTAGCGCCGCTCCACTCGATGCTGCGCGCCATGGCCGGAACGTAGGGGCGCTGCTGGTCGATGCTTGCTGGGCGTTGGTTGCACGACGATGCTCGCTGGCCGCGCGATGGGCGCTCGACGTTTGCGCGCGGCCGCGCGTCGCGCTTGGCGCGGCGTCGTGCGCTGCCGCCGCGAGATTTTTCGTGGTGCCGGCGCCGCCGGTGGCCGCCGCTCCGGCGATGTCGTGACGGCTGAATTATTCTAGGTTTTGGTTCGGGCCTGTCCCGGGCAGCCCGTGAAGTTTTCGGGCCGGTATTCGATATCGGGCCCGTTTTGGTCGATTTTGAAATTTTGAGATTTTTGGGCCTAAAATTGTTTTCAGCCCAATATGATATAATTAAAATTAGCAAAATGTAATTTTGATTATAAAATATGATTTTATAATTAAATATGATTTTTTTGATTAAAATTTGATTTTATATACAAAATGCGATTTTATTATAAAATGCGATTTTATGATTAAAATATGATTTTGCGATAAATAATAGGATTATTTAATTTATGCATGTTAATTAGATTATCTGCATGATTGGGATGATCGAGAGCCGTGCCCAATTTGTTAGGTGTATGCGATAGGTTTTTGTGTTTCGGTTGTATTAATATTTTGATTATCTTTTAAGTGGACCTGTTTGTGGCCCGTTCCCACCCCTTGATAAATGTATCCCTTTCGATAAATAATAGGATTATTTAATTTATGCATGTTAATTAGATTATCTGCATGATTGGGATGATCGAGAGCCGTGCCCAATTTGTTAGGTGTATGCGATAGGTTTTTGTGTTTCGGTTGTATTAATATTTTGATTATCTTTTAAGTGGACCTGTTTGTGGCCCGTTCCCACCCCTTGATAAATGTATCCCTTGTATGTCATGGTATATTTAAATTAAATTACTAGATTTAGTGGGAGGACATCCGAAGACGGTGGACAATGACGATCAAGATATTGAAGACCGAAGATCAGTAAAATCGGAAAATTTGTAATAGGATTGCATTGCATATTGCATTACCCCTAGGATTAGACCCAGGTCCGTGACTGGCAACCACGGACCGCATAGCTCTCGCGATCGATCATCCCAATGTTTCTTTATATATGTTGATATGTAATTTAGTTGAATCCGCATGTTGCATGTTTTAAATTTGATTTAAAATAAATGCATGAGACCAAATTTTCAAAAATAAAATCCCTCGTTTTAAATGTGATTTAAAACTTATATCAAGATAAATGTTTATTCGATAAACTAAAGGGTATTTAAAATTGTTTAAATTTCCCTACCTTCCATTAACAATGGGTTTACGTCGATGCTACCCGTATACATGGCCCGGCTCATATTATTGAGGGGGTCATGTATGCCGGAAAGCTGTCCACGCCATTTGTCAGGCCTCGTGCTAACAACAGATAAACACATGCGGAAGCTATCAAAAAGTGGGTAAAATTTTCGCTTTTAGGCCCGACGGTTTTAAACATATAATTTAAAATACAACGATAATTAAAATAAGTTTTCCAAATCATAAAACAATCAACAACAAAGCATATATAATTCAAAAATGTATCATATTCCCCTACGGGTACAACAACAAAGCGCAGGGCATCCCCCTGGCTAATTGATACATATATATATATGCTATATGCTACTGGAACACACTAGCCACCTCCTGGGGCACCACCAGCTGGGTTGAACCCACGACCAGCTGTAGAACCTGGGTTTCCTGAAAACAACGCAACAAAGAAACAAACCAAGCCCCGGAGGGACATGGGGTCAAACCCCAGTACGGAGAGCAATAATACAACAGAAATAACAGCAAGGAATAAAATGCAGGTGCTATGCATGAGACGCCAAGGAACAACGGAAAGCTCGACCCACAAGGGAGCTAAGGAACTCAAACATAGCTCCAAGAATTGCCAACAATAAACAGTGGCCACGGGTGTGTTCACAGTGTGGTAGTGAGCCACTCGCCATGATACTACACCCACTTACCGGATGCATCAAGCAAATCGACCTGCTGTTGCCTCGCCCATGAACTGTGGTAGTTAACCACTCGGCGCATGGTGGCTACGATCCCAGCAGGGAGATGAGAGTGCGGTATTGCCGCTCACCCTCACATCCTGGTAAGAGAATAACAACAATACAACAATGGTACAAAGACTACCAAAACTGGAAAGGAATACCATGCGTGTATGCAACATGCGGGAATGCAAGCATATAAACATATGCAACGCAGCAAATGCACAAATAGCATACACAATCCTCAACAGGACACAACCAGCAGGCACGGCAATTCCACATACCAGTGACTACAATTCATCCAAGCCATAACTTCGCTGTAAA
>KQ988448.1:113279-128097 GCA_001598015.1 Dorcoceras hygrometricum | reverse complement strand
CACGCAGCAAATACACAAATAGCATACACAATCCTCAACAGGACACAATCAGCAGGCACGGCAATTCCACATACCAGCGACTACAATTCATCCAAGCCATAACTTCGCTGTAAATCAAACTCAAATCCGTACCTTATACTAATCAACAACTAACACTGTGATAAATCCCGAAGACTCTGGTAAAAGCCTGTTAAACACATGGCATACACAACGTAAATCTAACAGATTGCTAAACCAGCTCATGGCTGGGAGTCTCACTCGACCAGCTGCTCCATATACCTCAAAAATTACATAGAAAGCTTAAAAACTAAGGCTAGGAACAAGGTCTCACCAAAAACCAGAACGTAGCTCTACCAAATCGACGCAACACTCGAACGGCAGCAACTTCGCGTTCCTC
This sequence comes from Dorcoceras hygrometricum, assembly GCA_001598015.1. NCBI lineage: Eukaryota > Viridiplantae > Streptophyta > Magnoliopsida > Lamiales > Gesneriaceae > Dorcoceras > Dorcoceras hygrometricum. The sequence goes on along the minus strand of KQ988448.1, from coordinate 127,700 downwards.
GACTAGCCAATTTCAGCTTCTAAAACTGGTATGAATTGGAAGAGCTTCTCAAGAGGAGTCCAACGCTACCTTGCACGAGCAAATCAACCACTGGAAACGACGGGAAATCGCCGGAAAAGCTCACGGCTGAACAGTGTTATAGGGTTCGAAAGATAAGGAACGAAAGGCTGGAAATATTTGCTAAGTATGGAATTGATACCACAATTCGAAGACCAGGTCTTCCTATAAATAGCACTAGCAACGACTGGAAATCAAAACCAATAATTGTCCATCGACAAAACCAGTCGACACCAACAATTTCCCAAACCAGCAGACGCAAGAGCCAACAGCTGATGTCTCCAACAATCGCTAAAATAACTAACGGCTGGTTTTCTAAAACGGCGTCGAACCAACTTACTCAAACGACGTCGCATACTATACCAGCAACTGAGTACCCAATCGCAAGAACAAAACAACACAACGCTTCTCTCTACTGGTTCCAGTCGCAACCTCAAAACGCAGTGTTGCAACTAATTCAAACGACGTCGCTCCACTGACGTCATCCAGTCGCTAGCTCTCGCGAAATACCAGCAGCAAGCAACAACAGCGAAAATCACTCGCAGCTGGACTCCCAGTCGCAACAACGAAACGACGACGTTTCCTCTTCGAGCTACAGGAAAGTTGACCCGCGTTGAAATCTACTCCTGCTGAACAACCAGCAGACACTCGCACGCAAACCACCAGCTGGTACCAGACGCAACATCAAAACGACGTCGCGCCAACTAATCTAAACGCAGTCGTTTTGATCCTCAACGCAAAAACACTAACGCATCTGCTGATCACAACACGCGCAACCAGACTTCACGCAAACGACGGCGTTTCAAGAATCTCGCGCTAAAACACGCTTCGACTGGTTTTTCCACCGACCAGCCGCTAGCTCTCAACACCAGCTGACACGTCACCCAGCAGGTACCTCAAGTATGCAAAAAATCAAAAATCTCCAGAATTGCTCAACACACGAAATGGAACCCGAAAATGCAACTCAAACACTCAAATAGAGATCTTAAAACAGCAGAACCTCTATTTATCGATTCATTCCAACGATAAATCTCAATTACAAATCCAGGTCTCACACCATTGACAACTGTTGTGAGTTGGTGGGAACTCCCTTTAACGTTGGCTCATATTATTGGGGACGTTAAGGGGACCGTCCTTCACGACTCAACATTGATGGGTCATCTTGACACGTGATAGTAAACGGCGTCATATTATTGGGCCCTTACTGGACGTGAGGTGAATACATGGAGGTTGCACCGGTTGCAATCGGAAACTACCTTTTGGGGGTCATGGATGGCTGATATTATTCGGGTCCATGATCGCTTGATTGGGCTCCGTGTACCCACTAAAGAAACCTGTTTTCTTGATTTCATTAGAGGGTGGTGAAATCGTCAAAATAGTGGGAGGGTAATTCATAAAACTTAACGACCATGTTTTATGTCTTAGCGTTTATTTTATATATAGTTAGTGATGCATGTCTGTTTTCCTTTTAAGTATTACTGCTTATAAAATGGTTTCGATGAAAAACCCGCTCGCTGCTATACTGGATAGCAACAGGTTCACCGGTCTGAACTACTAAGACTGGCTCCGTAACCTCAATCTTGTATTGGCTTCGGAGAATCTCCTCTATACGATAGAGAAGTGCCCTCCGGAGGAAACCCCTGCCGATATCAGCCCTGAGGAGCTGATTACGCTTAACCAATGGCGGGACGACGAGGTTAAAGCTCGATGATATGTGATGGCATCGATGTCCAACGAAATACAACGGCGCTTTGAGAAGACCAAGTATGCTTCTGCCATACTCTTTCATCTCAAGGAACTGTACGGGGAGAACTCTCGACATGAGAGGTTCACGGCTGTCAAGGAGCTTATGACAAGCCGCATGCATGATGGGACTTCGGTCCGCGAGCATGGGGTTCGTATGATTGGGCTCGTTGAAAAGCTGTCGGGCCTTGATATCGCACTTCCACACGAGCTGTCGGTGGAAGTACTTCTCCTCTCGCTACCCGCTGCATTTGACCCCTTTGTGGTCAAATTCAACATGAACAAGCTGGAAGCCACCCTCGAAGAGGTAGTTAACATGCTTGTAGTGTTTGAAGGGACCATAAAGAAGGACAAACCCGTCCTCCTTCTGGGCTTTTCTTCCTCTGCGAAGAAGGGGCCCAGACGCAAGAGCAAGAAGCGTTCTGCTCCTGCAAAGGAGGAAAAGTCCGCCAAGAAGCCAAAGGCAAAGGCTTCTAAACCAAACAAGAGCGAGGATGTTTGCCACCACTGCCACAAGGCTGGGCATTGGAGGAGGAACTGCAAGGAGTACCTCGAGCAGTTGCGAACTGCGAAAGGTATGTTCTATATTGAAATAAATATGTCTCTTAATTCGACTTCTTGGGTACTTGATACCTGATGTGGATCTCATATCTGCAATGATTTGCAGGTGATGACAAGAAGCCGACGTCTTAGAGAGGGTGAGACCCACTTGAGGCTTGGCAATGGAGCAAGGGTTGCTGCAGTAGCTATAAGAGATGCTTATTTATTTCTGTCTTCTGATTTTAAGTTGCTGTTGAGAAACGTTTTATTTGTTACCGAATTAATAAAGAACATTATTTCTGTTTCTATGCTTGATAGTGATGGATATTCTTGTATGTTTGCTAATTCGATTTGCAATATTTACAAGAATGAATGTTTAATTGGAATTGGGGAATGCGAAAACGATTTATACACCTTAAAATTAAAAGACGTTCCAACTCGCGATGTCGAAGCACATACAACAACGATTAAACGGAAACGTGATAACTTGAACCCAGCACAACTTTGGCATGCTAGGCTAGGTCATATTTCTCTAAGTAGGATGAACAAGTTAGTTAGGAGTGACATGTTTGATATGTCAGACATTAACTCCCTACCGACTTGTGAATCTTGTCTTAAGGGAAAGATGACTAAGCAACCCTTCAAGGGCAAGGGTGAGCGTGCTCAAGGCCTATTGGATTTGATCCACACTGATGTGTGCGGCCCGTTTAGTATTGGTACTAAATACGGTCACACATACTTCATCACCTTTACCGACGATTACTCTAGGTATGGGTACTTGTACTTGATGAAGTACAAGTCTGAGTCCTTTGAAAGGTTCAAAGAATTCAAGGCTGAAGTAGAAAATCAATTAGGCAAAAGTATTAAAGCACTTCGATCTGATCGAGGTGGTGAATACTTGAGTGCTGAATTTCAAGACTATCTGAAAGAGAATGGGATTCTCGCACAGTGGACCCCTCCGGCCACACCACAGCTCAATGGTGTAGCGGAGCGTCGTAATCGGACCTTGTTGGACATGGTTCGATCTATGATGAGCTTCACTGAACTTCCTACCTCGTTTTGGGGCTATGCGCTCGAAACGGCGGTATTATTGTTGAACAATGTCCATACCAAGGCAGTGGATAAGACCCCGTATGAGATATGGATGGGCAAACCACCCAAGTACTCATACATGAGGATTTGGGGATGTCCTGCTTACGTGAAGCAGACAGTGGGAGATAAGCTGGATACGAGATCCATCTTATGCTACTTCATGGGGTATCCAAAGAATTCCATTGGATACTACTTCTACTATCCGAGCGAAACAAAAGTGTTTGGTTCCAGGAATGCCACCTTTATGGAAAGGGAATTTCAACTTGATAGAAAAGGCAAAATAGTAGAACTCAAAGAGGTTCGAGATCCAATAGAAGTACCAGGTGAGTCTCCCGCACCTCCAGAGCCAATACCAGAAATGGTCGCACCTTGGAGATCCGAAAGGGTTCCTAGGGCTCCTGAGAGATATGGTTTTCTCCTTGAAGATGATCAAGGTGATCAAGTTGTTGGATCTGATCCAAGAACTTTCAAGGAGGCAATTTCCGATGCTGATTCTAATTTGTGGCTTGAAGCAATGCAGTCTGAGTTTGACTCAATGCATGCTAACCAAGTTTGGACTCTTGTTAATCCTCCCGAAGGAATTGTTCCTATTGGGTGTAAATGGGTATACAAGAGGAAACATGGGCCTGATGGTAAGGTAATGACCTACAAGGCGCGACTGGTCGCGAAAGGTTACACTCAAAGGCAAGGTGTTGACTATGATGAAACCTTCTCGCCAGTCGCAATGTTCAAGTCAATTAAAATCTTGTTAGCCATAGCCGCATGGTACGACTATGAGATATGACAAATGGATGTGAAAACTGTGTTCCTTAATGGAAACATTAAGGAAGAGATCTATATGACGCAGCCTGAGGGTTTCACATCTGTTTGAAGCGAGCATAAGGTATGCAAGCTTCAGAGATCGATCTACGGTCTCAAACAAGCATCGCGAAGTTGGAACCTGAGATTCGATGAAACAATTAAGGAATTTGGTTTCATCAAGAATCCCGAGGAGCCATGCGTATACAAGAAGGTAGTTAAAAGCGCTGTGACATTCCTTGTACTTTATGTTGATGACATTCTACTCATTGGGAATGATGTAGGAATGCTGCAGTCAACTAAAGTATGGTTGTCTAGTATATTTTCGATGAAGGACATGTGTGAAGCATCCTATATTCTTGGAATACAGATATATCGGGATAGATCTAAACGGATGCTCGGACTCACCCAAGCTACCTACATCAATACCATACTTAAGAGGTTCTCTATGGAAGAGTCCAAGAGAGGACACCTACCTATGTGCCACGGGGTCACTCTATCTAAGTCTATGTGTCCAAAGACTGATGAGGAGATAGAGAGTATGACACGTGTGCCATATGCCTCGGCAATAGGTAGCATTATGTATGGCATGATCTCGACTAGACTGGATGTCGCATATGCTCTGAGTGTCACGAGCCGCTACCAGGCCAACCCCGGCCAATTGCATTGGAAGGCTGTGAAGGATATTCTTAAGTACTTACGAAGGACTAAGAATATGTTCATGGTCTATGGGGGTGGTGAACTGAGACTGGAAGGCTACACTGATTCTAGGTTCCAGTGCGACGTGGATGATTCGAAATCTACCTCTGGATTTGTATTCATGCTCAATGGTGGTGCTGTCTCTTGGAAGAGTTCCAAGCAAGACACCATCGCGGATTCAACCACTGAGGCTGAGTACATCGCAGCATCAGCTGCTGCTAAAGAGGCCGTTTGGATAAGGAATTTCGTCCAAGAGTTGGGCGTCATTCCTAATGGAGTTGGTCCAGTCCCGGTGTACTGCGACAACACGGGTGCCGTTGTGCAAGAAAAGGAGCCTAGGTCTCACCAAAGATCCAAACACATACTGAGGAAATACCACATAATCCGGAATATTGAGGCTAGAGGTGACATAGCAGTTGAGAGAGTCGCCTCTGCAGACAACGTTGTTGATCCACTTACGATGCCCTTGCCTGGACCGTTGTTTGAAAAACATCGCGAAACAATGGGACTGCGTCTGATGAGTAGTTGGCTTTAGGGCAAGTGGGAGATTGTTAGAGTAGATGCCCAACTAGCCAACTTGTGGCGTGTGGGTTTATAGACTCCTGTATATGAAAATCTTTATATATGATATTCGCATTTACTTATATGGAATTCTTTACTTTCATTGTGTTGTATGATGATTAACAATTGCGTTGAGTAAAGACCTAGAATACACTAAAGTGCATGTTAGATGTGATAGTGGGTATGACGGCTATCATGAAACACATCTAATAGTCACTGTGTATTCTGAACATGTTCCTAGTCGATTGGGCCATCAAAATAAGGATAGGGCCGCCCGAGCTAGAGACTAGTATCTGCGATGCGAAGTACCATGTTTCATTGGTAGGGAACATTGTGATGTTCTGAGCATGCAGATAGATAGTGACCTGATGATCTATCGAACTACCCTCGTTCGGACTTTCCAAGTGGTTACCATTTGTCGAGTGGATAAGTCCGAGGTATTGGTTGTACTGATTAGTCCTCACGACTCGAAACATCATTGAGGCTCTACATGATAGGCGTCTCACTTTGACCCGTTTGCCGACTCTCTTGGGGTCATAAGGCGTCGGGATTGGGTGAGACCCCGATGCATGTAGGAGTCGATGCATCGTTGTCGAGGATTCACCGTTCGCAGACATGAGTGGATATCCTATGCTATCTGAGGGGATAATAGTGTATAAATCTCTGGCCAGAGTACTAGAAGTGTTTTAGGTAAATGTGTTTACCTAGTTACACTCGTGATGTCACTATTTGATCTCCAAGATGTATGCATAGCTATCGGATCTATAGCGACTCTCGATTTACCAATGGTCATTGATCTGATCGGGATATATGGATTGAAAGGACCGGACTGTACGCTAACCACGACCAACTGGTTCTTGCAGGCACTATCCGTGATACCTAGGGGATCATGGGGCGATGTTGCTAGACGCTCTTACCATGATCCGATGGGCAAGTCCGGAATTATGATTCCGGAGCCGCAATGGTTGTGGGCCCACGGCTAGCTGTATCCTTGAACCATTGAGGGTCACACAAGTACTGGATTCGAGATTCCCGCACGGATACTCAGCTCAATGTGTTGAGCATGAGAAGAGGATTTTGGGGAGTGCGACTTCCTAAAAGTCAACATAGGTCAAATCGTGATTTGCCGATGTTGAGGGGCAAAACGGTCATTTTGCACTGGGGTTCTGAAAAATGATTTCAGATCATAGTATTTATTCCGGAGCCGCAATGGTTGTGGGCCCACGGCTAGCTGTATCCTTGAACCATTGAGGGTCACACAAGTACTGGATTCGAGATTCCCGCACGGATACTCAGCTCAATGTGTTGAGCATGAGAAGAGGATTTTGGGGAGTGCGACTTCCTAAAAGTCAACATAGGTCAAATCGTGATTTGCCGATGTTGAGGGGCAAAACGGTCATTTTGCACTGGGGTTCTGAAAAATGATTTCAGATCATAGTATTCAGTTTTGGAAACTGAGACGATCGGTCCGATCTGATCGGCGATCGGAGTTACGATGAAGTCTCGGTGATGGAGATGAACGGAATGTTCATCCGTTGGACCCGGGCCCGTTGGGCCGGATCCAAATCCATCACTAAGTCTATTTAATGTATAGACATAAGACTTAATCAAAAACAATCACTACACAACTAAACCCTAAATCTAGCTCTTGGCCGCCGCCCCTTCCCTCCTCCAAAAAGCCGCCGCCGCCGCCGCAGCCGCCACGTGCCGCCGGAATTTGTTCCGGCCAATCTTGACGAGTAGAATCCGTCCGCGCCGATCTCGTCAGGCCTTCTAGTGCAGGCTGACGAAGGAGTCTCGTATCCGGTCGTGGACCTAATTGAGGTAGTCTACCGCAATCTACCGTGAAGTGCCGGTTTCCTCGAGAAACTGGTCGGAGCCAGGCACGAGTTTCCAGCAAGGTAGTGATCTAAACGCCCTATGAATGTCATAGATTTGTTTATTGTTTTATTGTATTGATCGTCTCCCGAAAATTTTTGTTCTTCCGCTGCCTCGCCGGGAGGCGTGATCCGGATCCGCCGCGGTTCCCCAACAGATCTGTTAGAAAAAGGATTTATTAGACCAAGAACTTCACCCTGGGGAGCCCCTGTTCTTTTTGTGAAGAAGAAGGATGGACGCTTGAGACTGTGTATAGACTATAGGCAGCTGAACAAACTGACCATTAAGAATAAATATCCCCTTCCTAGAATTGAGGATCTTTTTGACCAATTGAAAGGAGCAGCAGTCTTTTCTAAGATTGATTTAAGGTCGGGTTACCACCAGCTGAAGATTAAGGCAGCCGATATATATAAGACAGCCTTTAGAACCCGTTACGGTCACTATGAATTTTTAGTGATGCCTTTTGGTTTAACTAACGCCCCATCAGCTTTTATGGATCTGATTAATAGAGTTTTCCAACCATTTTTGGATCAGTTCGTAGTTGTGTTTATAGATGATATCCTAATACACTCTAAGACAAAGGTTGAACATGTTGAGCATTTAAGGACAGTGCTTCAAATACTAAAGAGTAAGCAGCTATACGCTAAGTATAGTAAATGCGACTTTTGGTTGGAGAAGGTAGCATTCTTAGGTCACATTATATCTAAGGATGGATTAGAAGTAGACCCAGCCAAAGTAGAAGCTGTACGTGACTGGCCAATACCAAAGTCGGTTTCAGAGGTAAGGAGTTTTTTGGGATTAGACGGTTATTATAGGCGATTCATTCAAGGATTTTCCAAGATAGCTGTCCCTTTGACCTCGTTAACAAGGAAGCTGGTTAAGTATGATTGGACTTCGGAATGCCAAATCAGCTTCGACAAGTTGAAGCAAGCGCTGATAGCAGCATGAGTATTAACCATGCCGTCTGATCAAGGGAAGTTTGTGATTTACACAGATGCATCTAAGATGGGTTTAGGTGCCGTATTGATGCAAGATCGAAAGGTGATATCCTATGCTTCCCGACAGCTGAAGGACCATGAGAAAAAACTATCCCACTCAAGACTTGGAGCTGGCAGCCGTAGTGTTTGCCTTGAAGATATGGAGACATTATTTGTATGGGGAAAAGTGTGAGATATTCACAGATCATAAGAGCCTCAAATACTTTTTCACTCAGAAGGAGCTGAATATGAGGCAGAGGAGATGGCTGGAGCTGGTAAAAGATTATGATTGCATGATCAGCTATCATCCAGGAAAAGCTAATGTGGTTGCTGATGCATTGAGTAGGAAGTCCGTTGGGATAGCACAGCTCACTGTCCAAAGGCCCTTGGCAGCTGAAATTGAGAAATTGGGACTAGAATTAGTAACCAGCAGCAGCAAGTCAGTCTTAGCAAATCTCTTGGTGAGATCAGATTTGATGGACCAAATTCGTGAGGGTCAGCCGAAAGATGAACAGCTTCAGAAGTGGGTTAAGAAAGACAGGGAAAGAGGCAGCAGTCTCTATTTTTCAGACGATGGAGTAATCAGATTTCAAGGAAGAATCTGGGTGCCACAAGTGGACACCTTGAGATCAGATTTGATGGCAGAAGCTCATACAGCCCCTTATACTGTACATCCAGGGAGTACTAAAATGTATAAAGACCTCCAGCAGTTCTACTGGTGGCCAGGGATGAAACGAGACATTGCCATATTTTTCTCGGAATGTTTAACTTGTCAGCTGGTGAAGGCTGAACATCAAAGACCAGCTGGGTTGTTGAAGCCACTGCCTATTCCCGAATGGAAGTGGGAATGTATAGCTATGGATTTTGTAGTTGGTTTACCAAAGACTGCCCAAGGGTATAATTCCATTTGGGTAATAATCGATAGACTCACTAAGTCTTCCCACTTTCTGCCAGTGAAGACGACATACGATGTGGGCAGATACGCAGACTTTTTTATAAAAGAAATAGTGAGGTTGCATGGTGTGAGACCTGGAATTGTAATTGAGAATCATCGTTGGAATGAATCGATAAATAGAAGTTCTGCTGGTTTAAGATCTCTATTTGAGTTGCACTTTCGGGTTCCATTTCGTGTGTTGAGCAATTCTGGAGATTTTGTATTTTCGCATATTTGAGGTACCTGCTGGTTGACGTGTCAGCTGGTGTTGAGAGCTAGCGGCTGGTCGGTGGCAAAACCAGTCGTAGCGTGTTTTAGCTCGAGATTCTTGAAACGCCGTCGTTTGCATGGAGTCTGGTTGCATGTGTGGTGATCAGAAGATGCTTTAGCGTAGTTGCGTTGAGGGCTAAAACGACTGCGTTTAGATTAGTTGGCGCGACGTCGTTTGTATGTGGCGTCTGGTACCAGCTGGTAGATCGCGTTTGAGTTCTTGCTGGTTGGTCAGCAGATGTAGAGGTCAACGCGGGTCAACTTTCCTGTAGCTCGAAGAGGATGCGTCGTCGTTCGTTGTTGCGACTGGAAGTCCAGCTGCGAGTGAGTTTCGACGCTATTGCTTGCTGCTGGTATTTCGCGAGAGCTAGCGACTGGATGACGTCAGTGGAGCGACGTCGTTCGAATTAGTTGCAACGCTGCATTTTGTAGTTGCGACTGGATCCAGCAGAGAGAAGCGTTGCGTTGTTTTGTCTTGCGACTGGATACCCAGCTGTTGGTAGTATGTGACGTCGTTTGAGTAAGTTGGTGCGACGCCGTTTTGAAGAACCAGCTGTTAGTTATTTTAGCGATTGTTGGTGAGATCAGCTGTTGGTTCTTGCGTCTGCTGGTTTGGGAAATTGTTTGCGTCGACTGGTTTTGTCGGTGGACAATTATTTGAAGTGATTCTAGTCGTTTCTAGTGCTATTTATAGGAAGACTTGGTCTTCGATTTGTGGTATCAATTCTATACTTAGCAAATATTTCCAGCCTTTCGTTCCTTATCTTTCGAACCCTAGAACACTGTTCAGCCGTGAGCTTTCCGGCGATTTCCCATCGTTCCGGTGGTTGTTTTGGCTCGTGCGAGGTAGCGTTGGACTCCTCTTGAGAATCTCTTCCAATTCATACCAGTTTTAGAAACTGTAATTGGCTAGTCGAGGAACGCGAAGTTGCTGCCGTTCGAGTGTTGCGTCGATTTGGTAGAACTACGTTCTGGTTTTCGGTGAGACCTTGTTCCTAGCCATAGTTTATAAGTTTTCTATGAATTGTTGAGGTATATTGGGCAGCTGGTCGAAGTGAGACTCCCAGCCGTGAGCTTGATTAGCAACCTGTTAGATTTATGTTGTGTATGCCGTGTGTTTAACAGGCTTTTACCAGAGTCTTCGGGATTTCTCGCAGGGTTAGTTGTTGCTCAGTTTAAGGTACGGATTTGAGCTTGTTTTACAGCGAAGTTATGGCTTGGATGAATTGTAGTCGCTGGTATGTGGAATAGCCGTGCCTGCTGGTTGTGTTCTGTTGAGAATTGTGTATGCTATTTGTGTATTTGCTGCGTTGCATATGTTTATATGCTGGCATTCCCGCATGTTGTATACACACATGGTATTCCTTTCCAGTTTTGGTAGTCTTTGTACCATTGTTGAATTGTTATTGTTTTTTTACCAGGATGTGAGGGCGAGCGGCAATACCGCACTCTCATCTCCCTGCTGGGATCGTAGCCACCATGAGCCGAGTGGTTAACTACCACAGTTCATGGGCGAGGCAACAATAGGTTGAGTTGTTTGATGCATCCGGTAAGTGGGTGTAGTATCACGGCGAGTGGCTCACTACCACACTGTGAACACATCCCGTGGCCACTGTACTTTGTCGAGGATTCTTGGAGCTATGTTCGAATTCCTTAGCTCCCTTGTGGGTCGAGCTTTCCCTTGTTCCTTGGCGTCTCATGCATAGCACCGGCATTTTATTCCTTGCTGTTATTTCTGTTGTATTATTGCTCTCCGTACTGGGGTTTGACCCCATGTCCCTCCGGGGCTTGGTTTGTTTCTTTGTTGCGTTGTTTTCAGGAAACCAAGGTTCTACAGCTGGTCGTGGTTTCAACCCAGCTGGTGGTGCCCTAGGAGGTGGCTAGTGTGTCCCAGTAGCATATAGCGTATATATATATGTATCAGTTAGCCAGGGGGATGCCCTGCGCTTTGTTGTTGTACCCGTAGGGGAATATGATACATGTTGGACTTATGTATGCTTTGTTGTTGAATGTTTATGATTTGGGAACTTATTTTAAGTATTGTTGTATTTTAAATTATACGTTTAAAACCGTCGGGCCTAAAAGCGAAAATTTTACCCACTTTTTGATAGCTTCCGCATGTGTTTATCTGTTGTGAGCACGAGGCCTGACACATGGTGTTCCCATTTCAATTGTATCTGATAGAGATCCGAAATTTACATCAGCTTTTTGGAAGAGTTTGCATAAAGCTATGGGTACGAAGCTAACTTTTAGCACAGCCTTTCACCCCCAGACAGATAGACAATCGGAAAGAGTGATCCAGATTCTGGAAGATTTGATCAGAGCTTGTATTGGGGATTTTTCCGAAGGCTGGGAGCTGAAGTTACCTCTAGTAGAGTTTGCGTATAACAATAGTTATCAATCAGCTATATAGATGGCTCCATATGAAGCGCTCTACGGTCGTAAATGTAGAACACCTCTTCATTGGGACGAAGTTGGTGAAAAAACTGGCTTAGGACCAGATGTAGTGGAGCAAAAAGCATCAGCTGTTAGTAAGATTAGGGAGTGGATGAAAGCTACTCAAAGCAGCCAAAAGAGTTACGCAGACAACCGGAGAAGGGAGCTGAATTTTGTAGTCGGCGACCATGTATTTTTGAGAGTTGCTCCAATGAAGGGAATTATGCGTTTTGGGAAGAAATGGAAGCTGAGTCCCAGATATATTGGACCATATGAGATTTTAGAAAGAGTAGGGACGTTAGCCTATCGTTTAGCGTTGCCCCCGTAGCTGTCAGTAGTGCACAGCGTATTCCATGTATCAGCTTTGAGGAAGTATATTCCTAACCCATCTCACATATTAAGTCATGAACCTATTCAGCTAGCATCAGATTTAAGTTACGAAGAGAGACCCGAGAGGATTCTTCTTCGAGAAATTAGAAAGCTGAGGAACCGTAGTATTCCTATGGTTAACGTGCAATGGTTCAATCAATCTGAACGAGAAGCTACGTGGGAAACTGTAACGACCAGATCTTTTTCACAGTCCACAATTAGTAATTTATGAGATTTGAGGGATTACAATGCTATTTTTATTTCAATCCATGAATAGATCAAGTTTCAGACTTCACGTGTATGTTATTTAACTTTCTTTCTTTAAAAGCTAAATTCCAGTATTTCATGATATGCGCGTACAGATTTCATGTCTTACGCAATGTTCAGTGAGGGATTACAATGCTATTTTTATTTCAATCCATGAATAGATCAAGTTTCAGACTTCACGTGTATGTTATTTAACTTTCTTTCTTTAAAAGCTAAATTCCAGATTTCATGATATGCGCGTACAGATTTCATGTCTTACGCAATGTTCAGCCTTCATTTTATTATGGGTTGATTGTGAGACCTAAATTTGTATAAGATATTAATTGTTGGAATGTATCGGTTTTTAGAGATTTCTGGTGGTTTAGGATCTCTGTTTGTAAGTTTGGTTTGCATTTTCGGGTCTGAAATAGCATGTGGAGCAATTCTGGGAGTTTTCGTGTTTTCGAGATTTTTTGTGTGAAAGCTGGTTTTTGGGTGAAAGCTGGTTGATTTGTAAAAACCAGTCGTAGCGTTTATTTTGCAACGTGAGATTCCAAAACACCGTCGTTTGGAGAGATCTGGTAGAGCTTGAAATACCAGTCGCTGGTTAGTGAATTTGTATCGAGTTGGATAAGGTGTCGTTTGAATAAGTTGGAGCGACGTCGTTTCGGTGTAGCGCTAGTGTGAGATCTGATCGCGTGTGTGAGTACCTGCTGGTTGTTCAGTCGAAGAAGATGTCAACGCGGGTCAGCATCACTGTAGCACGAGAAGGAAACGTCGTCGTTTGGATGTTGCGGCTGGTTGTCCAGCTGCGAGAGATTTGTTAACTACTGTAGCTTGCAGCTGGTGGTGGTTACTGTAGCTTGCAGCTGGTATTGCGCGAGAGCTAGCGACTGGATGACGTCAGTTGTGCGACGCCTTTTGATTTGTTGCAACGCTGCGTTTTATATGTTGCGGCTGGTACCAGCTTTTGGAGAATTCCCCCGATGTTTAAACCAGTCGTCTGGTTGTCCAGCTTTTGGTTGAGAACCAGTCGTAGGTAGTGTTCTACGACGCCGTTTTGTTTAGCGTGGGTTGAGAATTCAGCAGTTGGTTCTTTGCATCTGCTGGTTTGTTGGTGCCTGCTGGTTATGTCGGTGGATAATTTAACCAGTTTTTTCGAGATGTATTTAAGGAAGACTTGGTCTTCGATTTCGAGCACCAGATTCCATACTTAGAATATTTTCCCCGATTGTGTTCTTCGCTTCGAACCCTAGGTTACTGTTCACAGTAGCTTTTCTTCGGCAATTCCCATCGTTTCCGGACATTGTTTGATACGTTCAAGGTAGCGTTGGACTCCTCTTGCGAAGCTCTATCATTCCATAACACTTTTGGAGGCTGTGGTTGGCTAGTTGAGGAACGCGAAGTTGCTGCCCGATTGTGCGTTTTGTAGTGCAGGTAGAACTTCGTTCCTTTGTGATGAGATCTTGTTCCTAGCATTGGTTTAAGCTTCCAGTAAGTTGTTTTGGTAGTAATTGTGTTGTTTGAGCGTGGCTCCCAGCCGTGAGCTTCTGTAAATGGCCGTGAGTTTCTGTGCAGCTTTTGAGATCTGTGTGTTGTGTATAGAGCAGGTTGCTATCCAGATCTCTCGGGCCTGTTTTGTAGTAATTCGTTGCACAAAAGTATAAGGTACGGATCTGAGCTTGATGTAGCTTGGAATTGGCGTGAGATATTATGCGTGGCTGCTGGGATGTTTCGGTGAACCTATCTGTGTATTGCTTGCTGAGCATTGGTGTTTATGCTAGCTGTTTCATGTGAATGGCATACACGCATTTGTTCACG
>KQ988448.1:53533-91780 GCA_001598015.1 Dorcoceras hygrometricum | reverse complement strand
CTCAAAGGCAAGGTGTTGACTATGATGAAACCTTCTCGCCAGTCGCAATGTTCAAGTCGATTAGAATCTTGTTAGCCATAGCCGCATGGTACGACTATGAGATATGGCAAATGGATGTGAAAACTGCGTTCCTTAATGGAAATATTAAGGAAAAGATCTATATGACGCAGCCTGAGGGTTTCACATCTGTGGGAAGCGAGCATAAGGTATGCAAGCTTCAGAGATCGATCTACGGTCTCAAACAAGCATCGAGGAGTTGGAACCTGAGATTCGATGAAACAATAAGGAATTTGGTTTCATCAAGAATCCCGAGGAGCCATGTGTATACAAGAAGGTAGTTAAAAGCGCTGTGACATTCCTCGTACTTTATGTTGATGACATTCTACTCATTGGGAATGATGTAGGAATGCTGCAATCAACTAAAGTATGGTTGTATAGTAGATTTTCGATGAAGGACATGGGTGAAGCATCCTATATTCTTGGAATACAGATCTACTGGGATAGATCGAAACGGATGCTCGGACTCACCCAAGCCACCTACATCGATACCATACTTAAGCGGTTCTCTATGTAAGAGTCCAAGAGAGGACACCTACCTATGTGCCACGGGGTCACTCTATCTAAGTCTATGTGTCCGAAGACTGATGAGGAGATAGAGAGTATGACACGTGTGCCATATGCCTCGGCAATAGGTAGTATTATGTATGGCATGATCTCGACTAGACCGGATGTCGCATATGCTCTGAGTGTTACGAGCCGCTACCAGGTACATCGCAGCATCAGCTGCTGCTAAGGAGGCCGTTTGGATAAGGAATTTCGTCCAAGAGTTGGGCGTCATTCCTAATGGAGTTGGTCCAGTCCCGGTGTACTGCGACAACACGGGTGCCGTTGCGCAAGCAAAGGAGCCTAGGTCTCACCAAAGATCCAAACACATACTGAGGAAATACCACATAATCCTAGATATTGTGGCTAGAGGTGACATAGCAGTTGAGAGAGTCGCCTCTGCGGACAACGTTGCTGATCCACTTACGAAGCCCTTGCCTGGACCGTTGTTTGAAAAACATCGCGAAACAATGGGACTGCGTCTGATGAGTAGTTGGCTTTAGGGCAAGTGGGAGATTATTAGAGTAGATGCCCAACTAGCCAACTTGTGGCATGTGGGTTTATAGACTCTTGTATGAAACAATCTTTATATATGATATTCGCATTTATTTATATGGCATTCTTTACTTTCATTGTGTTGTATAATGATTAACAATTGCATTGAGTAAAGACCTAGAATGCACTATAGTGTATGTTAGATGTGATAGTGGGTATGACCGCTATCATGAAACACATCTGATAGTCACTGTGTATTCTGAATTAGTTCCTAGTCGATTGGGCCGTCAAAATGAGGATAAGGCCGCCCGAGCTTGAGACTAGTATCTGCGATGCGAAGTACCATGTTTCATTGGTAGGGAACATTGTGATGTTCTGAGCATGCAGATAGATAGTGACCTGGTGATCTATCGAACTACCCTCGTTCGGACTTTCCAAGTGGTTACCATTTGTCGAGTGGATAAGTCCGAGGTCTTGGTTGTACCGATTAGTCCTCACGACTCGAAACGTCATTGAGACTCTACATGATAGGCGTCTCACTTTGACCCGTTTTCCGACTTACTTGGGGTCATTAGGCAGCGGGATTGGGTCAGACCCCGATGCATGTAGGAGTCGATGCATCGTTGTTGAGGATTCACCGCTCGCAGACATGCGTGGATATCCTATGCTATCTGAGGGGATAATAGTGTATAAATCTCTGGCCAGAGTACTAGAAGTGTTTTAGGTAAATGTGTTTACCTAGTTACACTCGCGATGTCACTATTCGATCTCCAAGATGTATGCATAGCTATCGGATCTTTAGCGACTCTCGATTTACCAATGGTCGTTGATCTGATCGGGATATATGGATTGAAAGGACCATACTGTACGCTAACCACGACCAACTGGTTCTTGCAGGCACTATCAGTGATACCTAGGGGATCATGGGGCGATGTTGCTAGACGCTCTTACCATGATCCGATGGGCAAGTCCGGAATTGTGATTCCGGAGCCACAATGGTTGTGGGCCCACGGCTAGCTGTATCCCTGAACCATTGAGGGTCACACAAGTACTGGATTCGAGATTCCCGCATGGATACTGAGCTCAATGTGTTGAGCATGGGAAGAGGATTTTGGGGAGTGCGACTTCCTAAAAGTTAACAGGAGTCAAATCGTGATTTCCCGCTGTTGAGGGGCAAAACGGTCATTCTGCACTGGGGTTCTGAAAAATGGTTTTTCAGATCACAGTATTCAGTTTTGGAAACTGAGTCGACCGGTCCGATCTGATCGGAGATCGGAGTTACGATGAAGTCACGGTGATAGGGATGAACCGAATATTCATCCGTTGGACCCGGGCCCGTTGGGCCGGTCCAAGTCTATTGCTTGTCTACTTAATGTGGACTTAGGAGGCTTTGATCATAACACATCAATCATAATTAACCCTAACCCTAGCTCTAAGAGGCCGCCTCCCTCCTCTACTAAAAAGCCGCCGCCGCCTCGCTTCGCTGGAATTTGTTCCGGCCAACTTGACGAGGAGAATCCGTCCGCGCTGATCTCGTCAGGCCTTCTAGTGCAGGCTGACGAAGGAGTCTCCCTTCCGGTCGTGGACCTGATTGACGTAATCTACCGCCGCCTACCGTGAAGTGCCGGTTTCCTCGCTAAACTGGTCGGAGCCAGGCACGAGTTTCCAGCAAGGTAATCAACTAAAACACCCTATGAATGGTTCATAGATTTGCATGTTTTGAATTGTATTGATCGTCTCCCGGACCAATTTTTGTTCTTCCGCTGCCTCGCCGGGAGGCGTGATCCGGATCCGCCACGGTTCCCAACACCTTCAAATTCCCCAACCTCTCCTATATATAATACACTTCAATATGAAGAATTCACTCTATAAACATCAACAAATCCTGTCAAATTCGTTCAAGAGGCACCCCATTTCAGAAACAAGAGCTTGAAGTTTTGAGCATTCTAGCAACAATCTAAAGGTCTACTGACCGGAACCTATTGCCACTACTCCGTTTCTTAGAATCCGATCACCATCCAGAATTGGCTTATATATGTTCTAAATACTAGGTACAAATCTCATTCCAATCCAACGATTATATTTCTTTAATTCAAATTCGCAAGAATGCTGCACAGATTACATGTGAGGAAACTGCAGCTTCTGTTTATCATCCTAAACTGATTTCAAAGGACCTCTATTTCCGATCTCCACAATTCAGATGTTACTTCATTATGTCCTAAATATGGTGTCCCAATTTCATTCCAATCCAACGTTTAGAGTTTTGTAAAACTTCTTTTCAATAATTCTGTACAGATTTCTCGCAGATTTCATACGAAAAATCTGTAGCTCTTGTACATCGTTTAGAAACGGTTACAAATTTTCTCGAAATAAGATCTTGACCATTCAAAAGTTATTTCGTTATGTTTCATATATTCTATTCAAATTTTATCTTGATCTAAAGGCTAGATTTTACCAAAATACCTTTTCAGTATTACTGTACCGATTATATACGACAAAACTATTGCTTCTATTCACAAACCCGATATGGATTCAAATGGATTACAAATCATATCTTTTCTGTTCAAATTTATTTTTTTCCTTTTGTCAACATGTCAACCAACTTTGGTCCTAATCCAACGGTCCGTATACCGAAGGCGCTTATGAAATATCGGTGATTTTCATAATTATGAAACTTCAGAAGATATCTATATTCGTGATCCACTTCGAGTAGCAACCGGATACTGAATCAAACATTGCCACCACATTTTCATATTTTGAGCAGTAATCAAGTAAGTGGGCTTTTGTTATATATATTCGTTTCAAATATTATATTATATTCACGCTACATTTTGTTTTGAATTATCATTCGAGATTTCCTTTCATGTCGAGTTCATGCTATGCTCTAACCTCTATTTTAGCACTGATGTTTCTGTCGTAATATGGGTCTACGGAATATTTCGCTGTAACGCCCCGAAATCCAGATTACATGAGAATGAGTGCATGACTAGGGGAAAAAAATAGTTCTAGATGATTACATGTCATTTTATGTGATTGTTTATGATTTTATGTTGCATGGTATGTATCAGAGCTTAAGCTGGAATAAGCTCAATTTCTTTGATTACACTTGAGTCTAGGCACAGTGTCGTGTGTTGCATGTGCTTGACTATGTGATTATGCGTGCTATATCTTGTTGTGCTATCTATGCTGTATCTGTTCTGTTTTGCTTGATCCTGTTGAGTGTTTTCATAGATGCCGCCTAGACGTCGTGGTAGAGGTAGGGGGCAGTTTGAGGAATCAGCAGGGAAGAATGAGGATCGGCGTAGCGCTCCTAGCCGTTATCGTAGTAGGCATGAGGAGGAGGAGGAAGTTGGTGACTTGCCTTCCCCGGTGGAGCGGATGGATGTTTTCATAGCACGGTTTCAGCGGATGAACCCTCCAGTCTTTAATGGTGACGAGTCCAGTGAGGATGCAGACTCGTGGCTCCGGAATATCATTGGTCTTTTCGATCGGTATGATTATGATCTTTGGCTGAGTTTAGCGACCCTCTTGCTAAGGAAGGCGGCGGAGCGCTGGTGGCGAGGCGCTTCGAGTACCCTATTAGAGACTGGTGTTGGGATCTCTTGGGATAGTTTTTGCGAGACCTTCCGGCAGGAGTATGTGCTCGAGTCTTATGTGAACGCCCGTGAGCGGGAGTTCGATCATATGGAGCAGGGTTCCATGACTGTTCGGGAGTATGCTAGGAAATTTTCTTCTCTGTTGGCGTACGTTCCCCATGTTTCTGGCCGGGAGAGGGCCAAGCGGACTAGATTTCTTGAGGGCTTGAATGAAGAGTTGTATCAGATGGTGTTTACTAGCAAACCCAAGAGCTATGCTGAAGGTTGGGATCTCTTGGGATAGTTTTTGCGAGACCTTCCGGCAGGAGTATGTGCTCGAGTCTTATGTGAACGCCCGTGAGCGGGAGTTCGATCATATGGAGCAGGGTTCCATGACTGTTCGGGAGTATGCTAGGAAATTTTCTTCTCTGTTGGCGTACGTTCCCCATGTTTCTGGCCGGGAGAGGGCCAAGCGGACTAGATTTCTTGAGGGCTTGAATGAAGAGTTGTATCAGATGGTGTTTACTAGCAAACCCAAGAGCTATGCTGAAGCAGTTGACACTGCTATTGATATTGAGGAAGGTTTGCAGAGTCGTCGTGCTCATAGGCAGCAGGCGGTGCAGGTTAGTCGTCCTGATACTCAGGGAGAGCAGTCTTCCCAGTCCTCCCAGTCAGCCCATCAACCCCAGCAGCAGCATCAGCAGCAGGTGGCTCAGCAGTCTGGCCGTCAGAGGTTTCGACCCCGAGGTCAGCAGTTCAAGAAGAAGTCGGGTTATGGCTCTTCTGGTTCAGGCAGTTCGAGTAGCAGTGGATCTCGGACTGAGTTTTGTGTCTTTTGCGGTGGAAATCATCCTTCCACTCAGTGTGTAGGTGTGCAGGGTTCTTGAAACCTTTGTGGTCAGTATGGGCATTTTGCGAGAGTGTGTCCGTCAGCTGGATCACAGCAGACCGAGGCCCAGCCTCAGGGTCATGGAGGTCAGTCTAGGGGTCGTTCCCCTCAGTTTCCGCAGCCCCGTTTGGGTGAGACTCAGTTTAGGCCATTTCAGCAGCCTGGTCCGTCGCGGTTTGGACAGTCATCTCAGCCTTTCTTCTCTGGACCCCAGCATGCTCAGGTTAACGCCATCACTAGGGAGCAGGTCGAGGAGACACCGAGTCGGGTGATCGCAGGTACTTGCCTTGTTTTTGATTTTCCTGCACGTGTGTTGTTTGACACCGGTGCATTGCATTCGTTTATTTCTGATTCGTTTGTTGTTGAGCATGGTCTGTGTACCATTTCATTGCACGATGCCATTTCTGTTTCTACCCCTGGTGGTGTGAGCCTGTTCTCCCATGAGGTTTTGTTGGATGGTGTGTTGCGGTTTGGTCAGCATGTCCTGTTAGCGAACTTGATCCGTTTGATGCTTTGGGATTTCTATTGCATAGTTGGGATGGATGTTCTGTCCAAATATAGGGCCTCCGTGGACTGTTTCCATGGGATTGTGCGTTTTAGGCCTTTATCTGGCGAGAAGTGGGACTTCTACGGCAAGGATTCTAGATCGAAGATTCAGTTGATCTCAGTTATGGAGATGTTTAGCTTGTTGTCTTTGGGGAATGCTGGCTTTATGATCTACGCTTTGGATGCATCTTCTTCTTCCCGTGTTCAGCTCAGTGATGTTCCCGTGGTGCGACATTTCCCAGATGTGTTTCCGGAGGAGATTCCTGGTTTTCCTCCGAGGCGGGAGATTAACTTCAGCATAGAGCTGGTGCCTGGCACAGCTCCGATTTCACGTGCTCCTTATCGTCTAGCGCCTGCAGATTTGAGAGAACTCAAGGTGCAGTTAGATGATTTGCTGGAGAAAGGTTTTATCCGACCTAGTATGTCGCCATGGGGAGCGCCCATCTTGTTTGTGAAGAAGAAGGATAGCATAGAGCTGGTGCCTGGCACAGCTCCGATTTCACGTGCTCCTTATCGTCTAGCGCCTGCAGATTTGAGAGAACTCAAGGTGCAGTTAGATGATTTGCTGGAGAAAGGTTTTATCCGACCTAGTATGTCGCCATGGGGAGCGCCCATCTTGTTTGTGAAGAAGAAGGATGGCTCAATGCGGATGTGCATTGATTTCCGCCAGTTGAACAAATCCACTGTGAATAACAAGTACCCGTTGCCGAGAATCGATGATCTGTTTGATCAGTTGCAAGGTTCTGCGGTGTATTCAAAGATTGATCTTCGTTCCGGGTACCATCAGCTGAGAGTTAGAGAACAAGATGTCGCGAATACTGCTTTTCATACCAGGTACGGGAATTTCGAGTTTTTAGGTATGCCGTTTGGATTGAATAATGCCCCTGCAGTCTTTATGGATTTGATGAACCGAGTTTTCCACGAGTTTATCGATCAGTTTGTGATCATGTTCATCGACGACATCTTAGTCTATTCGAAGACTCCTTTGGAGCACAAGGTGTGAGACCTGGATTTGTATTAGAGATTTCTGGTGGTTTGGATCTCTGTTTGTATGTTTGGTTTGAATTTTCGGGTCTGAATTAGCATTTGGGTCATTTCTGGGAGATTTCGTGTTTTTGAATTTGAAAGCTGGTTGCATAGTGAAACGTCGTCGTATTGGAGAGATCTGGTAGCGTTTGTAAAAATCAGCAGTTGCCTTAGCGTGATTTGTATCGCGTTGGATACGGTGTCGTTCGAATAAGTTGGAGCGACGTCGTTTTGGTGTAGCGTTAGTGTGAGATCTGGTCGCGTGTGTCTGCTGGTTGTCCAGTCGAGGCAGATGTCAACGTGGGTCAACATCACTGTAGCGCGAGGAGGAAACGTCGTTGTTTTGGCTAGCGCTAAGGAACCAGTCGATGCGTATATTTGATTTCCAGATGTCAACGTTGGTCAACGTTCCTGTAGCTCGCGTCTGGTTTTCCTGTAGCTTGCGGCTGGTATTGCGCGAGAGGACCAGATTTGATGACGTGGCAAGGCGACGCCGTTTTAATTAGTTGCAACGCTGCACGGACCAGATTTGATGACGTGGCAAGGCGACGCCGTTTTAATTAGTTGCAACTCTGCGTTTTGTATGTTGCAGCTGGTTCCAGCTTTTGTATTTTGAACCAGCGTCTGGCTGTCCAGCTACGAGAGATTTGTTCGCTACTGTAGAGTTTAGCTGGTAGTGGTTACTGTAGCTAGCGACTGGATGACGTAGGCTATGCGTCGTCGTTTTGTTTAGTGTGGTTTGAGATTTCAGTAGCTGGCTTCTTTGCATCTGCTGGTTGTTTGTGCCTGCTGGTTTTTGTTGGTGGATTTGTTTAGAACAGATTTCAGCAGCTGTGGGATTTATATATATAGGAAGACTTGGTCTTCGATTGAGATATCAGATCCCATACTTAGAATATTTTCCCCGACATTCGTTCTTCGCTTCGAACCCTAGACTACTGTTCACCGTTGATTTTATCCGGTGATTCCCGTCGATTCCGGCCATCGTCTTGGACAATTGAGGTAGCGTTGGACTCCTCTTGCAAAGATCTATCATTCCATACCACTTTGGGAGGCTGTGATCGGCTAGTTGAGGAACGCGAAGTTGCTGCTTGGTTATTCCCGTCGATTCCGGCCATCGTCTTGGACAATTGAGGTAGCGTTGGACTCCTCTTGCAAAGATCTATCATTCCATACCACTTTGGGAGGCTGTGATCGGCTAGTTGAGGAACGCGAAGTTGCTGCTTGGTTGTGCGTGGTATCGTACAGGTAGAACTTCGATCCTTTTGTGATAAGATCTGTTCCTAGCCTCGAATTAAGCTCCCTGCTGAGTTGTGTTGTTGAGATTGGTCGTTGGTTTGGTTGAGCGTAGCTCCCAGCCGTGAGCTTCTATAATTGGCCGTGAGTTTTGTGCAACTTTTGAGATCTGTGTGTTGTGTATCTAGCAGGTTGTTATCCAGAACTCTCGGGCCTGTTTTGTAGTTATTGTTGCACAAAAGTATAAGGTACGTATTTGAGCTTGATGTAGCTTGAAATTGGCATGAGATATTATGCGTGGCTGCTGGGATGTTTCGGTGAACTTATCTGTGTATTGCTTGCTGAGCATTGGTGTTTATGCTAGCTGTTTCATGTGAATTGCATACACGCATTTGTTCAAGAATATTTCAGATCCCTTGTGTATCGTATTTTGAAGCCTTGTATCTTGTATTTCTGTTGTTGATTCTTACCAGGATGCGAGGGCGAGCGGCAATACCGCACTCTCATATCCCTGCTGGGATCGTTAGCCACCATGCGCCGAGTGGTTAACTACCACAGTTCATGGGCGAGTCAACGGCAGGTTGAGTTGTTTGATGCATCTGGTATTAGGGTGTTGTTTCATGGCGAGTGGCTCATTACCACACTGTGAACACAACCCGTGGCCACTGTCATTGCAGATTCTTGGAGCTGTGCTTGAGTTCCTTAGCTCCCTTGTTGGTCGAGCCTTCTGTTGTTATCCGGTGTCTCATGCATAGCATCAGCATCTTATCTTATGCATTTCTTTAGCTGCTTTACTTGCTCTCCGTACTGGGGTTTGAGCCCATGTCCCTCTGGGCTTGGTTTGTTTCCTTGTTTGTGTTGTTTTCAGGAAACCCAGGTTTTACAGCTGGTCGTGGCTTTAACCCAGCTGGTGGTGCCCCAGGAGATGGTTATCGTGTCCCAGTTGCGTATAGCATATATATATATATGTATCAGTTAGCCAGGGGGATGCCCTGCGCTTTGTTATTGTATCCTGTAGTTGGAGTCTGATACATGTTGTCGTTGGATGTTGTTATGCTATACTGATACTGTTGTTGTTGGATTTTAAACTAGGAATCGTATTTTGAGTATTCTTGTATTTTAAATTATATTGTTTTAAACCGTCAGGCCAAAAGCGAAAAATTTTACCCGCTTTTTGATAGCTTCCGCATGTGTTTGTATGATTTTGCTTTGTTTAGATCACGAGGCCTGACATTTTTGGTATCAGAGCTTAAGCTGGGATAAGCTCAATTTCTTTGATCTCACTCGAGTCTAGGCACAGTGTTGTGTGTTGCATGTGCTTGGTTATGTGACTACGTGCTGCATATTTCTGTGTTATATGCTATCTATGCCGTATTTGTTCTGTTTTTCTTGATCTTGTTGAGTGTTTTCGTAGATGCCGTCTAGACGTCGTGGTAGAGGTAGGGGCAGTTTGAGGAATCAGCAGGACAGAACGAGGATAGGCGTAGTGCTCGCATCCATACTCGTGTTAGTGCGGAGGAGGAAGTTGGTGATTTTCCTCCCTCGGTGGAGCGGATGGATGTGGTGATCGCTCGGTTTCAGAGGATGAACCCTCCAGTCTTCAATGGTGATGAGTCCAGTGAAAATGCGGATTCGTGGCTCCGGAATGTTATTGCTCTTTTCAACCGAGTTCAGTATGATGATGATCTTCGGCTGAGTTTAGTGACTCTCTTGCTTAGGAAGGCCGCAGAGCACTGGTGGCCAGGTGCTTCGAGTACTTTGCTGGAGACCGGAGTTGGGATCTCTTGGGATAGTTTCTGTACCACCTTCCGGCAGGAGTATGTACCGGAATCTTATGTGAACGCCCGTGAGCGGGAGTTTGATCTTTTGGAGCAGGGCTCCATGTCAGTGAGGGAGTATGCGCGTCGGTTCTCTTCCTTGTTGGTGTACGTTCCCCATGTTTCTGGCCGGGAGAGGGCCAAGCGAACTCGATTTATTGAGGGTTTGAATGATGAGATTTATCAAATGGTGTTGACCAGCAAACCCAAAACGTATGCTGAGGCAGTGGATAGTGCCCTTGATCTCGAGGAGGGCATGCGGAGTCGTAGTGCTCGTCGGCAGCAGGCACCGCAAGGTGGTCGTCCTGCCATTTAGGGAGCATAGTCTTCTCAGTCCTCCCAGTCAGCCAATCAGCCCCAGCAGCAGCAGCAACCACAGGTGGCTCAGCAGTCTGGCCGTCAGAGGTTTCGACCCCGAGGTCAGTAGTTCAAGAAGAAATCGGGTTCTGGCTCTTCTGGTTCTGGCAGTTCGAGTAGCAGTGGATCTCGGACTGAGTTTTGTGGTTTTTGCGGTGGGAAGCATCCTTCCACGCAGTGTGTTGGTGTGCAGGGTTCCTGCAACCTTTGTGGTCAGTACGGGCATTTTGCGAGAGTGTGTCCGTCAGCTGGATCACAGCAGACCGCGACCCAGCCTCAGGGTCATGGAGGTCAGTCTATGGGCCGTTCTCAGCAGTTTCAGCAGCCCCGATTGGGTGAGACTCAGTTTAGGCAGTTTCAGCAGCCTGGCCCTTCGCTCTTTGGGCAGTCGTCTCAGCCTTTCTTCTCAGTACCCCAGCATGCTCAGGTTAACGCCATTACGAGGGAGCAGGCCAAGGAGACACCGAGCCGGGTGATTGGAGGTACATGTCTTGTCTTTGACTTTCCTGCTCGTGTGTTGTTTAACACCGGTGCATCGCATTCGTTTATTTCTGATTCGTTTGTTGTTGAGCATGGTCTGTTTACCATCCCTTTGCGCGATGCTGTTTCTGTTTCTACCCCTGGTGGTGTGAGTCTGTTCTCCCAGGAAGTTTTGTTGGATGGCGTGTTGCGGTTTGGTGATCTTGTCCTGTTAGCGAACTTGATCCGTTTGATGCTTTGGGATTTCGATTGCATAGTTGGGATGGATGTGCTGTCCAACTATAGGGCTTCCGTGAACTTCTTCCATGGGATTGTGCGTTTTAGGCCTATGTCTGGCGAGAAGTGGGACTTCTACGGCTAGGATTCTAGATCGAAGATCCCGTTGATCTCAGCGATGGAGATGTTTAGCTTGTTGTCTTTGGGGAATGCTGGCTTTATGATCTATGCTTTGGATGCGTCTTCTTCTTCCCGCGTTCAGCTCAGTGATGTTCCTGTGGTGCGATATTTCTGGAACAGCTCCAATTTCGCGTGCTGCTTTTCGCTGGTGCCGTGCGGAGCTGAGAGAACTCAAGGTGCAGTTAGATGATTTGCTGGAGAAGGTTTATTCGTCCTAGTATGTCACCATGGGGAGCGCCTATACTGTTTGTGAAGAAGAAGGATGGCTCAATGCGAATGTGAATTGATTTTCGCCAGTTGAATAAAGCCATTGTGAAGAACAAGTACCCATTGCCGAGAATCGATGATCTGTTTGATCAGTTGCAAGGTTCTGCGGTATATTCAAAGATTGATCTTCGTTCCGGGTACCATCAGCTGAGAGTGAGAGATCAGGATGTCGTGAAGACTGCGTTCATACGAGGTACGGACACTTTGAGTTTTTAGTGATGCCGTTTGGTTTGACCAATGCGCCTGCAGTCTTTATGGATTTGATGAACCGAGTTTTTCGCGAGTTTATCGATCAGTTTGTGATCGTGTTCATCGACGACATCTTAGTCTATTCTAAAACTCCTTTGGAGCACAAGGAGCATTTGCGGATTGTCCTTCAGACGCTGAGAGACCAGCGGTTGTATGCAAAGTTCTCCAAGTGTGAGTTCTGGTTGGATCGTGTCGTATTCTTGGGACATGTGATTTCAGCCGAGGGGATTTCAGTGGATCCTAGCAAAGTTGATGTTGTTCTAAACTGGGAGCGTCCCAAAAATGTTTCCGAGATTCGTAGTTTTTTGGGTCTGGCTGGCTATTATCGACGCTTCATTGAATGATTCTCAAGTAAAGCAAAGCCGATGACTCAATTAACGCAGAAGGACAAGATGTTTGTTTGGACTGAGCAGTGCGAGAATGCTTTTCAACAGCTCAAGGAAAAGTTGACTACTGTGCCTGTGTTGGATCTGCCGTCCGGTTCAGGTGGTTTTGTTGTTTGTTCTGACGCTTCGCTTAATGGATTGGGTTGTGTGTTGATGCAAAATGGCCGAGTCATTGCGTATGCCTCGCGGCAGTTGAAACCGCACGAGACTCGTTACCCAGTCCATGATTTGGAGTTAGCGGCGGTGGTCTTTGCGTTAAAGATCTGACGTACCTGTATGGCGAGCAGTTTGTGGTGTACTCCGACCACAAGAGTTTGCAATATTTGTTTTCGCAGCCTGACCTGAATATGAGACAACGACGATGGATGGAGCTGCTAAAAGACTTTGATTGTGAGATTAAGTACCATCCTGGGAAGTCGAACGTGGTGGCCGATGCTTTGAGTAGGAAGGCTAGTGAGATGCTTGCATCGTTATACATATCTAAGGATCAGGAGCATCTTAACACTACGGGTTGGAGATTTTACCCGGCTGAGAATTATGTGGTGGTTTCTTCTTTCCAAGTGGAGCCACAGATTGCTTCTACCATTCGAGCAGCTCAAAGGACCGATCCGTCTATCCACGAGTTGAAGTTGAAGGTCAGGGCTAGCGAACTTGAGGATTACTCTGTCTCTTCCGATGGTTGTTTGCGTTTTCGGGGCAGGTTGGTTGCGCTCAATTTGATTTATTTGAATGAGGAGATCCTTCGGGAAGCGCACTGTAGCAGCCATAGTGTTCATCCTGGTGCACGGAAGATGTACCATGCTTTGAAGCCGTACTTTTGGTGGGCTGGCCTAAAGAGCGACGTTGCTGGTTTTGTTGCTCGTTGTTTGAATTGTCAGATGGTTAAGGCCGAAAGGATGAGACCTGGTGGTCTGTTGCAGAGTTTGGAAGTGCCCCAATGGAATTGGGAGCACATTGCTATGGATTTCGTGACGCATCTGCCTCGTTCCAGCAGAGGATGCGATGCTCTTTGGGTGGTTATAAACCGACTGTAAAAGTCTGCACACTTCATTCCCTATGGGATGACCTTCTCGTTGAAGAAGATGGCGAGCTCTACGTTGATTTTGTTGTTAGGCTGCATGGTGTGCCCGTTTCAATCGTTTCTGACCGAGATCCGAGGTTTACTTCCAGGTTTTGGAAGAGTTTACAAATAGCTTTGGGTACCAGATTGGCTATGAGCACCGCGTATCACCCCATAGCTTTGGGTACCAGATTGGCTATGATCACCGCATATCACCCCCAGATAGATAACCAGTCAGAGCGAACTATCCAGACGTTAGAGGATATGTTGCGAGCTGTTGTGTTGGATTTCGGAGGTAGCTGACAAGACGCGTTGTCTTTGGTTGATTTTTCGTACAATAATAGCTACCAAGTGACGATTGGTATGGCGCCTTTTGAGGCTTTGTATGGAAGAATGTGCAGATCGCCAGTGTGTTGGGAAGAAATGGGGGAGAAGCAGTTATCTGCCCCTGACTTTGTGCAGCAAATGAAATATCATGTGGATCTTATTATACAGCGGATGAAAGCTGCCCAAGATCGCCAAGCCAGTTATGCGTATAAGAGGCTTCGACCTCTTGAGTTTCAGGTTGGTGATCGTGTATTTCTCAAGGTTTCTCCGTTTATGGAAGAATGTGCAGATCGCCAGTGTGTTGGGAAGAAATGGGGGAGAAGCAGTTATCTGCCCCTGACTTTGTGCAGCAAATGAAATATCATGTGGATCTTATTATACAGCGGATGAAAGCTGCCCAAGATCGCCAAGCCAGTTATGCGTATAAGAGGCTTCGACCTCTTGAGTTTCAGGTTGGTGATCGTGTATTTCTCAAGGTTTCTCCGTTTCACAGTGTGATGCGCTTTGGACGCAAGGGAAAGTTAGCTCCTCGCTACGTTGGTCCGTATGAGATTGTTGAGAGGATTGGCCCTTTAGCATATCGGCTGTTGTTGCCGCCAGAGTTGTCTTCTCTTCATGACGTCTTCCATGTTTCCATGTTGAAGAAGTATGAGCCAGATCCGTCTCATGTGCTTAGAACTCACAAGGTGGAGTGAGATCAGTCGTTAAGTTATCAAGAATATCCTTTGCAGATCCTCGGTAGAAAAGAGAAACAACTGAGAAATAAGACCATTCCGTTGGTAATGGTGCAGTGGAGCAAACATGGAAGGGAATAAGCTACTTGGGAGCTAGAAGAAAAGATGATGCGTGAGTGGCCGCATCTGTTTGAGTAGCCGTTGAGCTAAATTTCCAGTAGTTTGTAGCTTTTGGTTGTATTTCTTCCCTAGTTGTTGTTATATGTTTTCTCAGTTATCTTGAACTCTTGGCCTGTGTTAGGCGAGTTTTGTTTTGTATTTTGCTGCTGTATCTGGTTTCAGAATTGTTGTGTTGATTTCGAGGATGAAATCCGTTTTTAGTGGGGGAGAAATGTGAGACCTGGATTTGTATTAGAGATTTCTGGTGGTTTGGATCTCTGTTTGTATGTTTGGTTTGAATTTTCGGGTCTGAATTAGCATTTGGGTCATTTCTGGGAGTTTTTGTGTTTTTGAATTTGAAAGCTGGTTGCATAGTGAAACGTCGTCGTATTGGAGAGATCTGGTAGCGTTTGTAAAAATCAGCAGTTGCCTTAGCGTGATTTGTATCGCGTTGGATACGGTGTCGTTTGAATAAGTTTGAGCGACGTCGTTTTGGTGTAGCGTTAGCGTGAGATCTGGCCGCGTGTGTCTGTTGGTTGTCTAGTCGAGGCAGATGTCAACGCGGGTCAACATCACTGTAGCGCGAGGAGGAAACGTCGTCGTTTTGGCTAGCGCTAAGGAACCAGTCGATGCGCATATTTGATTTCCAGATGTCAACATTGGTCAACGTTCCTGTAGCTCGCGTCTGGTTTTCCTGTAGCTTGCGGCTGGTATTGCGCGAGAGGACCAGATTTGATGATGTGGCAAGGCGACGCCGTTTTAATTTGTTGCAACGCTGCATTTTGTATGTTGCAGCTGGTTCCAGCTTTTGTATTTTGAACCAGCGTCTGGCTGTCCAACTGTGAGAGATTTGTTCGCTACTATAGCTTGCAGCTGGTAGTGGTTACTGTAGCTAGCGACTGGATGACAGGCTATGCGTCGTCGTTTTGTTTAGTGTGGTTTGAGAATTCACTAGCTGGTTTCTTTGCATCTGCTGGTTGTTTGTGCCTGCTGATTTTTGTCGGTGGATTTGTTTAGAACAGATTTCAGAAGCTGTGGGATTTATATATATAGGAAGACTTGGTTTTCGATTGAGATTTTCAGATCCCATACTTAGATATTTTCCCCGACAATCGTTCTTCGCTTTGAACCCTAGACTACTGTTCACCGTTGATTTTATCCGGTGATTCCCGTCGATTCCGGCCGTCGTCTTGGACAATTGAGGTAGCGTTGGAATCCTCTTGCAAAGCTCTATCATTCCATACCACTTTGGGAGGCTGTGATCGGCTAGTTGAGGAACGCGAAGTTGCTGCTTGGTTGTGCGTTGTATCGTACAGGTAGAACTTCGTTCCTTTTGTGATAAGATCTGTTCCTAGCCTCGAATTAAGCTCCCTGCTGAGTTGTGTTGTTGAGATTGGTCGTTGGTTTGGTTTAGAGTAGCTCCCAGCCGTGACCTTCTATAATTGGCCGTGAGTTTTGTGCAGCTTTTGAGATCTGTGTGTTGTGTATCTAACAGGTTGTTATCCAGAGCTCTCGGGATTGTTTTGTAGTAATTGTTGCACAAAAGTATAATGTACGGATTTGAGCTTGATGTAGCTTGGAATTGGCGTGAGATATTATGCGTGGCTGCTGGGATGTTTCGGTGAACTTATCTGTGTATTGCTTGCTGAGCATTGGTGTTTATGCAAGGAGTTTCATGTGAATTGCATACACGCATTTGTTCACGCATATTTCAGATCCCTTGTGTATCGTATTTTGCAGCCTTGTATCTTGTATTGCTGTTGTTGATTCTTACCAGGGTGCGAGGGCGAGCGGAAATACCGCACTCTCATCTCCCTGCTGGGATCGTTAGCCCCCATGCACCGAGTGGTTAACTACCACAGTTCATGGGCGAGACAACGGCAGGTTGAGTTGTTTGATGCATCTGGTATTAGGGTGTTGTTTCATGGCGAGTGGCTCATTACCACACTTTGAACACACCCCGTGGCCACTGTTATTGCAGATTCTTGGAGCTGTGCTTGAGTTCCTTAGCTCCCTTGTTGGTCGAGCCTTCTGTTGTTATCCGGTGTCTCATGCATAGCATCTGCGTCTTATCTTATGCATTTCTTTAGCTGCTTTACTTGCTCTCCGTACTGGGGTTTGACCCCATGTCCCTCTGGGGCTTGGTTTGTTTCCTTGTTTGTGTTGTTTTCAGGAAACCCAGGTTTTACAGCTGGTCGTGGCTTTTTAACCCAGCTGGTGGTGCCCCAGGAGGTGTTTAGCGTGTCCCAGTTGCGTATAGCATATATATATATATATATGTATAAGTTAGCCTAGCAAAGCCGATGACTCAATTAACTCAGAAGGACAAGCGTTTTGTTTGGACTGAGCAGTGTGAGAATGCTTTTCAACTGCTCAAGGAAATGTTGACTACTGCGCCTGTGTTGGCTCTGCCGTCAGGTTCAGGTGGTTTCGTTGTTTGTTCTGACGCTTCGCTCACTGGATTGGGTTGTGTGTTGATGCAGAATGGTCGAGTCATTGCGTATGCCTCGCGGCAGTTGAAACCGCACGAGACTCGTTACCCAGTCCATGATTTGGAGTTAGCAGCGGTGGTCTTTGCGTTTAAGATCTGGCGTCACTACCTGTATGGTGAGCAGTTTGTGGTGTACCCCGACCACAAGAGTCTGCAGTATCTGTTTTCGCAGCCTGACCTGAACATGAGACAACGTCGTTGGATGGAGCTGCTAAAAGATTTTGATTGTGAGATCAAGTACCAGCCTGGGAAGTCGAACGTAGTGGTCGATACTTTGAGCAGGAAGGCTAGTGAGATGCTTGCGTCGTTGTATATCTCTAAGGATCAGGAGCATCTTAACACTACGGGTTGGAGATTCTACCCGGCTGAGGATTGTGTGGTGGTTTCTTCTTTCCAAGTGGAGCCACAGATTGTTTCTACCATTCGAGCAGCTCAGAGAACTGATCCGTCTATCCACGAGTTGAAGTTGAAGGTCAGGGCTGGAGAACTTGAAGATTATTCTGTCTCTTCCGATGGTTGTTTGCGTTTCTGGGGCAGGTTGGTTGTGCCTAATTTGATTGATTTGAAGGATGAGATCCTTCGGGAAACGCACTATAGCAGACATAGTGTTCATCCTGGTGCACGGAAGATGTACCATGCTTCTAAGCCTCACCTTTGGTGGGCTGGCCTAAAGAGTGACGTTGCTGGTTTTGTCGCTCGTTGTTTGAATTGTCAGATGGTTAAGGCCGAAAGGATGAGACCTGGTGGTCTGTTGCAGAGTTTGGAAGTGCCCCAATGGAATTGGGAGCACATTGTATGGATTTCGTGACGCATCTGCCTCGTTCCAGCAGAGGATGTGATGTTATTTGATTGGTTATAGACCGACTGTCGAAGTCTGCACATTTTATTCCCTACGGAATGACCTTCTCGTTGAAGAAGATGGCGAAGCTGTACGTTGATTTTGTTGTTAGACTGCATGGTGTGCCTGTTTTGATCGTTTCCGACCGAGATCCGAGGTTTACTTCCAGGTTTTGGAAGAGTTTGCAACCAGCTTTGGGTACCATATTGGCTATGAGCACCGCGTATCACCCCCAGACAGATGGACAATCTGAGCGAACTATCCAGACGTTGGAGGATATGTTGCGAGCTGTTGTGTTGGATTTCGGAGGTAGCTGGCAAGATGCGTTGTCTTTAGTTGAGTTTTCGTATAATAACAGCTACCAAGTGACGATTGGTATGGCGCCTTTTGAGGCTTTGTATGGCAGAAAGTGCAAATCGCCAGTGTGTTGGGAAGAAGTGGGAGAGAAGCAGCTATCTGCCCCTGACTTTGTGCAGCAAATGAAAGATCACGTGGATCTTATTAGACAGCGGATGAAAACTGCCCAGGATCTCCAAGCCAGTTATGCGAATAAGTGGCGTAGACCTCTTGATTTTCAGGTTGGTGATCGTGTATTTCTCAAAGTTTCTCTGTTTCGCAGTGTTATGCGCTTTGGACGAAAGGGAAAGTTAGCCCCTCGTTACGTCGGACCGTACGAGATTTTTGAGAGGATTGGACCGTTAGCATATCGGCTGTTGTTGCCATCAGAGTTGTCTTCTCTTCATGACGTCTTTCATGTTTCCATGTTGAGGAAGTATGAGCCAGATCCGTCTCATGTGCTTGGAACTGATGAGGTGGATCTAGATCAGTCTTTGAGTTATCAAGAATATCCTTTGCAGATCCTTGGCAGAAAAGAGAAACAGCTGAGAAATAAGACCATTCCGTTGGTGATGGTTCAATGGAGCAAACATGGAAGGGAACAAGCTACTTGGGAGCTGGAAGAAAAGATGCAGCGCGAGTGGCCGCATCTGTTTGATTAGCTGTTGAGCTAAATTTCCAGTAGTTTGTAGCTTTTGATTGTATTTCTTCCCTAGTTGTTGTTAATTGTTTGCTCAGTTATCTTGAACTCTTGGCCATGTGTTGGGCGATTTTTGTTTTGGCTTGCTGTTGTTGAGTTGTTTTTCCAGATTTCTATTCGATTTCGAGGACGAAATCCTTTTTAGTGGGGGAGAAATGTGAGACCTGAATTTGTATAAGAGATCTTTTGTTGGAAGTTTTCGTATTTTTGGTATTTTGTGGTGAAGTCTGGTTTTGTTGTGGGAGCTGGTTTCGTGGTAAAAGCTGGTCGATTTGGTGAAATCCAGTCGTAGCGTGTTTTGGTAGCGCGATATTCCTAAACGCTGTCGTTTTAGTGAAATCTGGATGCGTTGTGTTAAGTGAAAGCTGGTAGCGTTGGTGCTGTACTTGCCGTGCACTTCGACATATCTTGATACATCTATAGGTAGTGGTGCTGTACTTGCCCAGTTTTTCTCACAGGCAAAATCAAAATGCTGGGTGCGACCAATGGTGCAAATCGATGGTTTGTGGACACCTGTTCAAGTTCCTGAGTTTTTGAGAAGTAGCTGCAAACTCTCTTTGTTTGTAAATAAGAGACAAGTGCCAGCAAGTGTGTTTGAAGAAGATTTTGTTCCACATGGATGTCTGATTGAACCGTTCCAATATTGGGGAACTGCCCCTTCTTTGATCAAGACGTGGGGCTGGGCACGTGTTTGTACAGAGGTTATACGCTACGGTATGAGAGACAAGTGCCAGCAAGTGTGTTTGAAGAAGATTTTGTTCCACATGGATGTCTGATTGAACCGTTCCAATATTGGGGAACTGCCCCTTCTTTGATCAAGACGTGGGGCTGGGCACGTGTTTGTACAGAGGTTATACGCTACGGTATGTTTGGTTGCTTGAGACCCGTGCGCGAAGATATTTGCAGAGATATCATGGTATCTAACTTAGGTGTTGAAAGGATTCCAGCAGGTTTTCAAAGAATTTTTCACCAGGGTATGGAAAGTAACAGTTTTGTTAATTCTTTTGTACAGTTGGATTCCGTGGATATACAGAGTATACAAGAGTTTGAATCAGCCTCTTCTGATGGGTCTACAGTCTACTGGTCTCCCTCTCCAATTTTGCAAAAGGATGATTCTTTTGATCAGGAGAATCTATATTTTGTTGAAAGTCCAGAATCACCTCCTCGTCCGCTTCTGAGTCAAGATTCTACCAGCTCCTCTTCTGATTCTCAAATGAATTTTGATGATACAGACACTGCTGCTCCTGCT
The DNA here is from genome assembly GCA_001598015.1 of Dorcoceras hygrometricum. Classification (NCBI taxonomy): domain Eukaryota; kingdom Viridiplantae; phylum Streptophyta; class Magnoliopsida; order Lamiales; family Gesneriaceae; genus Dorcoceras; species Dorcoceras hygrometricum. The sequence continues at coordinate 71,624 of KQ988448.1, read as the reverse complement.
CCTACCATCTCTCAACCAAGCTTTTCTACTGTCTCTCCCGATATCACAGAAGCGATACACCAGCTGCGAACGTCACTTGATCAAATAAGAAATCAAGATAATGGTGCTGCACTTAAAGACGTCATTCTTCTGCACCTCCACGACATTGAGAAGAAGTTCACAACACGCTTTGACGCACAAGACATATGGTTTGGGACATTGAGCAAAGATTCTAATGATCAAAGAAATCTTCTGTCGTTGGAAATTAAATCATCTCAGAGGCAGATAAATACACAGATTGCCGCCGCTACTCTTGATTAAATTGACATGCAAAGGGAGGTAAAAGAGCTAAATGCTAAAGTGGATGCTATGGCCACAAACTTGGAGATCCTTCGCAGAAATGCTGAGGCAACCATGGAGGCCATCTCCCACCAACTTCTGGAATTTCAAGCAAAAATCGCAGTAGATATACTTAGCCTTTCCATCCAAATTGGCGAACTCGTCGACCACATACGTGGCGGTGATGCCAAAAAGGGGGAAATAGGGAGTAGCAGCCGCCGCCCTCCGCCTGTTCGTGTGGAACGCCGCCCTTTACCTACTCCGGCTAACCAAGGTGAAAGCAGTTCAGGCCATGGACGTTTTCTCAGTGTGGAAGAGGCTGCGGAAATGGTTCGAGAGGCAGATAGACGGGAAAGAGAAAGGGAAAGGGAAAAGAAACTAAGAAGACTAAGGAGAAGAGGACATTAGTTTCTTGTACAAATCTTTTGTACCATTTTCTCAGTTAATGAAAATTTGTCTTCAGCAGTCGTTGTGAAATTTACTTTGCAAATTTATTTTTATCGGCTGCTAAGTTTTGTCATCACCAAAAAGGGGGAAATTGTTAGGATTAAATTTATAGTTTTGGTGATAACAAAATATGACAAGTTATTCTTGAATAATCAGACGTTGTCAATAGTTAGCAAGAATCCATATGACAGGGTGGGTTATCCATACGCAAGTTTCAAAACCAGTCGCAAAACAGGACTTTGGCAATCTAGACGCAAGCTAAAGTGGTATTGGGTATTCAGACGCAGAGAACCTTGATTCAGACGTTGAGTATCTAGTCGAGAGCTACAGTATCTTGTGTTGGTCGACGTGTTACATAAACATACGAGAGATAATGTTTTGGTAATCCAGACGCAGTGTACAGTAGTTTGAAAATCCAGACGCAGTGGTCACAACACACAACAATATTCAACAAGATCCAACAGGTAATCCAGTTGTTATTGATTTAACTAACGTGGATCAGCCGCAGGATCGAATTACAAGTGCACCAACTGCTGGAGGAGAAGCATCGAAAAATCAAGATAATATACAATCATACGACGCTCAACTAACGACTGGACAACCAGATGCAAGCAATTTTCAATTGGTATCAGAGCCAAGGTCACGGGTTCGATTCCCATTGATTGCAAGGAGTGAAATTATTGGGAGGGGAATTGTTGGAGTGCAATAATTGCCCCTGCTAGGTAGAGCGATCGAACCGTGGCGCTTATGTTGCTATACGGTTTAAAAAGATTGGAGTTGCACCGTTACCACCAGCTATAGCTTCTGGTAAAGCGGCAAGCGCTCGGTCCAACAGCATATTTGTTGACATAAGAGGTGTGACGTCGTTTTGTTAAGTCGCTGCGACATCGTTTTGATTAGCGTGGTTGGAGAATTCAGCAGTTGGTTCTTTGCATTTGCTGGTTGTTGGTACCTGCTGGTTATGTCGGTGGATTTTTAAAACAGATTTCAGCAGCTACGGGATTTATATATAGGAATACTTGGTCTTAGATTGAGATATCAGATCCCATACTTAGAATATTTTCCCCGACATTCGTTCTCTGTTTCTCGAACCCTAGAGCACTGTTCACCGTGAGCTTTTCCGGTCAATTCCCGTCGTTGCTGGCCGTTGTTTGGTTCATGCGAGGTAGCGTTGGACTCCTCTCGAGAAGCTCTTTCATCCTATACCATTCTTGGGGGCGGTTGTTGGCTAGAGCGAGATTGCGAAGTTGCTGCCTTCGGCCGTGTGTTGTGTCGTTGAGGTAGAACTTCGAATTGTCGATGAGATCTTAGTATTAGCCTTTGTTTTATCTTCCTGTTTAGTTGTATGGATTGAATTGTTGCTGGTTGAGCGTGGCTCCCAGCCGTGGGCTTCTGATAGCATCCCTGAGAATTATGCTTCGTTGTTTAGCAGGTTTTTCACCGGATTTCTCAGGATTTCTTTGTGGTAATTGTTGAGCAGATTTAAGGTATGGATTGAGCTTGTAATTACAGCGAGGTTATGGCTTGAATAATATGTGAGATGGCTATATGCTGGCTGCTGTGAATTGTTGCCTGTTGAGGTTGCTGTTTGTGAGATCTGGCTGTTAGTTATATGGTATATACGTGCTGATGCTATTATGGTTTCGCATATGTTTATATGCTTGTTATTCCAGCATGTTGCATACACGCATTTGCATCTCCGTTCAGATTTTGCAGCCATTGCTTCGTTGTTGTTGTTCTGTTTGCTTACCAGGATGCGAGGGCCAGCGGTGATTCCGCACTCTCATTTCCCCTATGCGCCGAGTTGCTAGCTACCACAGTTCATAGGTTGGGTTGTTGATGCATCTGGTAAGGGTGGGCGAGTAGGGGTGAGTGGGTAGCACCCACATGTCCTACACTCACCGTGGCCACATATTCTGTTGCAGATCCCGTTGAGCTGTTGTTTCTTTCCTCATGCATAGCATCTGCATTTTATTCATGCTGTTTACTACTGTTTTATACTTGCTCTCCGTACTGGGGTTTGACCCCATGTCCCTCTGGAGCTTGGTTGTTTTCCTTGTTGTGTTGTTTTCAGGAAACCCAGGTTTTATAGCTGGTCGTGATTTTAGTCCAGCTGGTGGTGCCCCAGGAGGTGGTTAGAGTATCCCAGTGGTATATAGCATATTTATATGTATCAGTATTCTTAGCCAGGGGGATGCCCTGTGCTTCATTGGTGTATTTGATTGTTGGAGTCTGATACTTGTTTTATGCTATACTGTTATTGTTGTGGTGGTTTTTGTAAACTGAGATTCTATTTTGAGTATCGTGCTATTTTAAATTATATCGTTTTAAACCGTCAGGCGCGAAAATTTTACCCGTTTTTTCATAGCTTCCGCATGTGTTTTGGTGTTTTTACTCTGTTTAGAGCACGAGGCCTGACATTTTAAGCTGGTAGCGTTGGTATCCAGCTGCTGCTTTATTTCGTGTATTGAGGGCAAAACGACAGCGTTTCGATAAGTTGACGCGACGTCGTTTGGATGATGCGACTGGTTGTCCAGCTGCGAGAGATTTGTGCGCTACTGTAGCTTGCGACTGGTGGTGCGCTACTGTAACTTGCAGCTGGTCTTGCGTGAGAGTTATCGATCAGATTTGATTACGTCAGCTGTGTGACGCCATTTTGATTAGTTGCAACGCGGCGTTTTAGATGTCGCGACTGGAACCAGCTTTTGCAAGGATTTCACGCGAGATAAACCAGCCGATGGTTTTAGGCAACCAGCTGGTGGCAGATTTGATGACGTAAGCGGTGCGACGTCGTTTTGTTAAGTCGCTGCGACATCGTTTTGATTAGCGTGGTTGGAGAATTCAGCAGTTGGTTCTTTGCATCTGCTGGTTGTTGGTACCTGCTGGTTATGTCGGTGGATTTTTAAAATAGATTTCAGCAGCTACGGGATTTATATATAGGAAGACTTGGTCTTCGATTGAGATATCAGATCCCATACTTAGAATATTTTCCCCGACATTCGTTCTCTGTTTCTCGAACCCTAGAGCACCGTTCACCGTGAGCTTTTTCGAAGAATTCCCGTCGTTGCTGGCCATTTTTTTGGTTCGTGCGAGGTAGCATTGGACTCCTCTCGAGAAGCTCTTTCATCCTATACCATTCTTGGGGGCGATTTTTGGCTAGAGCGAGATCGCGAAGTTGCTGCCTTCGGCCGTGTGTTGTGTCGTTGAGGTAGAACTTCGAATTGTCGATGAGATCTTAGTATTAGCCTTTGTTTTAGCTTCCTGTTTAGTTGTATGGATTTAATTGTTGCTGGTTGAACGTGGCTCCCAGCCGTGGGCTTCTGATAGCATCCCTGAGAATTATGCTTTGTTGTTTAGCAGGTTTTTCACCGGATTTTTCGGGATTTCTTTGTGGTAATTGTTGAGCAGATTTAAGGTACGGATTGATCTTGTAATTACAGCGAGGTTATGGCTTGAATAATATGTGAGATGGCTATATGATGGCTGCTGTGAATTGTTGCCTGTTGAGGTTGCTGTTTGTGAGATCTGGCTGTTAGTTATGTGGTGTATACGTGCTGATTCTATTATTGTTTCGCATATGTTTATATGCTTGTTATTCCATCATGTTGCATACACGCATTTGCATCTCCGTTCAGCTTTTGCAACCATTGCTTCATTGTTATTGTTTTGTTTACTTACCAGCATGCGAGGGCGAGCGGTGATTCCGCACTCTCATTTCCCCTATGCGCCGAGTAGCTAGCTACCACAGTTCATAGGTTGGGTTGTTGATGCATCTGGTAAGGGTGGGCGAGTAGGGGTGAGTGGGTAGCACCCACATGTCCTACACTCACCGTGGCGACATATTCTGTTGCAGATCCCGTTGAGCTATTGTTTCTTTCCTCATGCATAGCATCTGCATTTTATTCATGCTGTTTACTGTTGTTTTATAGTTGCTCTCCGTACTGGGTTTTGACCCCATGTCCCTCTGGGGCTTGGTTGTTTTCCTTGTTGTGTTGTTTTCAGGAAACCCAGGTTATACAGCTGGTCGTGGTTTTAGTCTAGCTGGTGGGGCCCCAGGAGGTGGTTAGAGTATCCCAGTGGCGTATAGCATATTTATATGTATCGGTATTCTTAACCAGGGGGATGTCCTGTGCTTCGTTGGTGTATTTGATTTTTGGAGTCTGATACTTGTTTTATGTTATACTGTTATTGTTGTGGTGGTTTTAGTAAACTGGGATTCTATTTTGAGTATCGTGCTATTTTAAATTATATCGTTTTAAACCGTCAGGCGAAAAGCAAAAATTTTACCCGCTTTTTGATAGCTTCCGCATGTGTTTTGGTGTTTTTACTCTGTTTAGAGCACGTGGCCTGACAGTATGTATGTCTTATTTTTCAGCATGTTTGAGTTACGGACGCGTGGACGAGACTAGGGACGACCGGAATGAAAATAATTTAAGATTTTTAAGATTCTTAGATTTTAATAATAAATTTATTATTTTAAGCAACTATTTCTGAAAATTTGGGGCTTTTATTATTATTTTGGAGGGGAACCTGTTTTTCGCCTATACGGGCCGTTTTGTGGGATTTTAAGATGTTTTAAAATTGAGAGGGGACTTAGATTTCAAAAATTGGATATTTCTTAAGCCAAACAAAGATTTTGATTAGCTTTCAATTAAATGGAGGGGCAAGCGTGTCATTTTTCCTTCACTTTTCTTAATTAAATCATTAGGGGTCAAAATTGTCACATTCATTTTTCATAACACCAAAACATAATTAAAACCTAACCTCCACATATCAAAGCAGCCGTCCCCCTCCTATTCTCGCATCTCAAGTTTCGAAAGTTACTAGACCTTGGTGAATTTTGGTGATCCAAAGGCGGTTGTGCCCCGATCTCGTGTCTACAACGTCGGTAACTCGCAGATCTACCTTTCCTACGAACCAGACATGTAATATCGATTCCTTTCTTCATAATTTACACTATAATAAACTATTTTTAATGTTCAATGAATTATTTGAATGTGATTTGTTTAGATCTATGCACAATTGTTTTAGATCCATGCATAACTCATGAATTTTCATCATGCTTTTGATCGGTTCTTGTATTGATTCGGCTAAGGGCTGTTAATGGGGCTATGGTTCTGTTAAAGGGTGATACAGGTAGTTAGTCCATCGAGTTAGAATCAAGTAGGTCCAAACGGGAAGCAATTTGGTCAGGGAATGAATTAGTTATGAAGTTTATGATCAGCACATGTCCTGGTTTGTCGCATGTGCGCGACAGTAGAGTTGTTTGGGTTGGGTAAGTTACTATATGCGGTCTGTGTGGTAAAGGTTGATTTCAGGGGATATATTATTGAGTTAGGGTCACGTAGGTCCAAAGGGGAAGCAATTTGGTCAAGGAATGAATTAGTTATGAATTTTATGGCTAGCACGTATCCTGGTTGCAGTCTGCGCACAGACAGTGGGTTTGCGGGCATTGGGTTGGTCATGTACTGAATTTTTTTTGAGTTTTGTTTATTCTAGTGACTAGTATATTGAGTTAGGGTGATGTGAGTCAAAACAAGGAGTGATTTGGTTAAGAAATGTATTTTTAATGATTTTTTACCATTTTATCGCTCGAAATGAGCCTCGTCGGATCATTTTTGTGAAATTTAAGATTTCGAGTCTTAGAGTTTGCCAAAGTTTGTGGATGAATTTATTTGATGTTTTAAGAATAGTTTACAGTATTTTTAGATTTTATTTAATTTATGAGATTTTTGGTAATTTTCATGACAAATTAATGCCTAGAAAATGATTTTTAGCATATGTGATTTTTAAATTGTCATGGCTGGACCAAGTTGGTTCGTCGAGTGTCGAGTCAAAATATTTTAAAGTTGGTCCGAGTTATTTTAATTATGAATCGGTTATTTTAATTTTTAGTCAAATGTCCAATTTTAAAGAAACTAGTCTAATGTTTTAATTTGAGTCAAACTTTTAAAATAGTTGGAGTTGATGTTTATTTTTAATTTTTTAGTCAAAATTGGAGTCTTTTGATTTTAATTAAGTCAAAATTGATTTTTGAATTTTAAATTGGTCAAAATCGGTCTTTTGGTCAAAATTTGCCATTTGAGTCAAAATTGTTTAAGTTGTCATTTTAAATTCAAAATTTGGCTAAATTGGTTTTAAAGTCAAAATTGATTTTAAATTAGTCAAAATTGATTTTGAATTAGTCAAAATTAGCCTTTAATTTCTGAAGTCAAAATTGAATTAAAAGTAGTCAAAATTGAAGGTGTTAGGAAATTTTAAGGGTGAACATTTAAGTCATGGTCTAAGTTGGGGTTAATGTTAAGTTTAGAAGTATTGGGCCGGGCCCCTGAACCAGTCCTTGACCGAAGCAGAAAATATAGAAGCCCGTGAATGTATATTTAATCATATATGTAGTATGCTATGACGTAAATATTTTAAAGGAAATGATTAATTATACATTAACGGGCTAAGCTTTTAAACTTGCATAATTTTCCGTAATGCATGCATCATGAATGTTTTATGAATGTCAAAGGCATGTTCTTTTAAAAGACAAAACCCGAGGAATTGAATGATTTGTGACAACTTATGATGAGGGGATGTGGGAGACCGGTCCCGTTGAACTTCTGTTCATGTATTACGAGATTATGGATCCATGTGTTCACACGGCATGTTGAAGTGGCAGCATAGAGGTGTGACATATAGGGATCCCGAGGTAAGGTCTTGTGAACCACTGTGAGACCTGATTATGTAATAAGATTAATTGTTAGAATTAATCGGTTGTTAGTGATTTCTGGTAATTCAGATTTCAGTTGGAATTCTTGGGTTGCATTTTCGGGTCAAATTTCATATTTGGAGAAATTCTTGAAGTTTTCGCTTTTTTTGAGTTTTTGGGGAGAAATCTGTTTTTGGTGAAATCTGGTATTAGATTTGATGACGTAAGCTTCGCTGGTATGCGTTGCGTTGATGACGTAAGCCTTGCTGTTGAAGAAGTCTGGTCGCTGGTGTTATTTTCCTTCGCAGCGTGTTTTGTTGGCGCGAGGTCCTTACACCGTCGTTTCATGAGAGATCTGTTTTGCGCTAATGTGTAGAGATCTGGTTCTAGCGTATTTTGTTAAGGCTTGAAACGCTGTCGTTTGGATAAGTAAGAACGGTGTCGTTTTGATTAGCACTTGTGGGAGAGATCTGGTATAGCACTGGCATGAGATCTGCTCGTGAGCGGAGAGATCTATTTTGTGTATTGCGGGTTTATGCGTTGGTTCCGAAATGCCGCCGTTTTAATAAGTTGCTACGTCATCGTTTTTGGGAGTAGCACTGGTGAGAGATCTGTTCGCAGCGATGAGGTCTGGTTGGATTATTGAAAACAGATGTCAAAGTTGGTCAACTCTCCTGTAGCGTGTTTCCAGCTTTCAGCGCTTTTTGACCAGCTTTCTCCGTGGTTTTGTGCGACGTCGTTTTGGGGTCTTGGTTGTGTTTAGCGCGTGTTGGTTGTGAGATCTGTTTCTGTTGGTGGGTCTTGTAAACAGACTTCTCGCGCCTTTAAATAGGAAGCGTTGGCTTCGTTTTATTTTTACCAGATCCCATACTTAGCATTTTATTTCCCCGCTAGTCGACCTCTGTTTCCTCTAACCCTAAACAATGTTCATCGTGAACTTCTTCGGCTGTTTCCCGTCAATTCCGGCAACCATTTTTCACGTTCGAGGTATCATTGGACTCCTCTCGAAGAGCTCTTTCATCCTATACCGATCTTGGAAGCTACGGTTGTCCAGGGTGAGATCGCGAAGTGGCAGCAGTTTTTCCCTGTTCGTGTAGTTGCTGTGCGCAGGTAGTTTCTCGGTTTAGTGGTTGAGATCTTACCTCTAGTTATTGTTTAAGCTTCCTGTTAAGATGTTTTAGGATGATAATTAGCTGTTTGAGTTGTAGCTTCCAGCCGTGCGTTCTATGGTTGACCGCAACTTTCTGTGTAGCTTTCCTGAAATCTGTGTGTCGTATATTTGAGCAGGTTGGAACCAGTTATCTCGAGCTTGTATTGTGGTAATCGTTGCACAGAAAAATAAGGTACGGGTTGAGCTTGTAAATGCAGCGTAGGCATGGCTTGGATAAAATGGTAGTTGCTGGTTTGTTGGCTGCCGTGTGTTGATGATTTGTGAGGCACTGTCTTTATGAGATGGCTGTGTTTATTGTGGTGTGCATTGGCTGTTGCGCATATGATTATGCTTGTTATTGTCCAGCATGTATCATACACACATTAGCATCTCATTTCCGCTTTTGCAGCCATTGCTTTGTTGTTGTTGTTGTTGTTGTTGTTCTGTTTACTTACCAGGATGCGAGGGAGAGCGGTGTGTCCGCACTCTCATTTCCCTATGCATCCAGTGGCTAGATACCACAGTTCATAGGTGGGGTTGCTGATGCATCTGGTAAGGGTGGGCGAGTAGGGGTGAGTGGGTAGCACCCACATTTCCTACACTCACCGTGGCCACATATTCAGTTGCAGATTCCGTTGAGCTGTTGTTTTCCCTTCTCATGCATAGCATCTACATTTTATTCTTGCTCTTTACTGCTATTTTATAGTTGCTCTCCGTACTGGGGTTTGAACCCATGTCCCTCTGGGGCTTGGTTTGTTTCCTTGTTTGTGTTTTTTTCAGGGAACCCAGGTTATACAGCTGGTCGTGGTTATAACCCAGCTGGTGGTGCCCCAGGAGGTGGTTAGCGTGTCCCAGTTGCATATAGCATACTTATGTATATATGTATCAGTTAGCCAAGGGGATGCCCTGCGCTTCGTTATTGTATCCAGTAGTTGGAGTCTGATACATGTTTGGTTGTTTTATGCTTTATTGTTGGTGGTTTTATAAACTGGGAGATATTTTGAGTATGGAATTATTTTAAATTATATCGTTTTAAACCGTCAGGCCAAAAGAGAAAATTTTACCCGCTTTTTGATAGCTTCCGCATGTGTTTGTATGATTTTACTCTGTTTAGAGCACGAGGCCTGACATTTTTGGTATCAGAGCTTAAGCTGGGATAAGCTCACTTTCTTTGATCACACTCGAGTCTAGGCACAGTGTTGTGTGTTGTATGTGCTTGACTATGTGACTACGTGCTGCATATTTATGTGTTATATGCTATATACGCCATATCTGTTCTATTTTGCTTGATCCTGTTGAGTGTTTTCGTAGATGCCGCCTAGACGTCGTGGTAGAGGTAGGGGCAGTTTCAGGAATCAGGGGGACAGAATGAGGATCGGTATAGTGCTCGTACTCAGACTCGTGAGAGTAGTGAGGAAGAAGAGGTTGCGGCTACGGCGCCTCCGATAGAGAGGATAGATGTGGTGATCACTCGGTTTCATAGGATGAACCCTCCAGTCTTCAATGGTGATGAGTCCAGTGAGGATGCGGACTCGTGGCTCCGGAACGTCATCTTTCTTTTCGATCGATGTCAGTATGAAGATGAGCTCCGTTTGAGTTTAGTGATTCTTCTGCTTAGGAAGACCGCGGAGCGCTGGTGGCGAGGCGCTTCTAGTACTCTGGAGGAGACCGGTGTTGTGATCTCTTGGAACAGTTTTTGCGAGAATTTCCGGCAGGAGTATGTGCCTGAATCTTATGTGAACGCCGGAGCGGGAGTTCGACCATCTGGAGCAGGGTTCGATGACGGTTCGGGAGTATTCTAGGAAGTTCTCTTCTCTGTTGGCGTACGTTCCCAATGTTTCTGGCTGGGAGAGGGCCAAGCGGACTCGATTTCTTGAGGGCTTGAATGAAGAGTTGTATCAGATGGTGTTGACCTGTAAGCCCAAGACTTATGCTGAGGCCGTGGACAGTTCCATTGACATTGAGGAAGGTTTGCGTAGTCGTCGTGCTCGTCGACAATAGGCACCGCAGAGTGGTCGTCCTGCTATTTAGGGAACGCAGTCTTCTCAGTCCTCCCAGTCAACCTATCAGCCCCAGCAGCAGCAGCAGCATCCACAGGTGGCTCAGCAGTCTGGCGTCAGAGGTTTCGACCCTGAGGTCAGCAGTTCAAGAAGAAGTCGGGTTCTGGCTCTTCTGGTTCTATCAGTTCGAGTAGCAGTGGATCTCGGACTGAGTTTTGTGGCTTTTGCGGTGGGAAGCATCCTTCCACGCAGTGTGTTGGTGTGCAGGGTTCCTGCAACCTTTGTGGTCAGTACGGGCATTTTGCGAGAGAGTGTCCATCAGCTGGATCACAGCAGACCGCGGCCCAGCCTCACGGTCGTGGAGGTCAGTCTAGGGGCCGTTATCAGCAGTTTCAGCAGCCCCGGTTGGGTGAGACTCAGTTTAGGCCTTTTCAGCAGCCTGGTCCGTCGTGGTTCGGAAAGTCGTCTCAGCCTTTCTTCCAAGGACCCCAGCATGCTCAGGTTAATGCCATCACGAGGGAGCAGGCCGAGGAGACACCAAGCCGGGTGATTGGAGGTACTTGTATTGTCTTTGACTTTCCTGCTCGTGTGTTGTTTGACACCGGTGCATCGCATTCTTTTATGTTGAGCATGGTATGTGTACCGTCCCTTTGCGCGATTCTGTTTCTGTTTCTACCCCTGGTGGTGTGAGTCTGTTCTCCCAGGAAGTTTTGTTGGATGGCATGTTGCGGTTTGGTGAGCATGTCCTGTTAGCGAATTTGATCCGTTTGATGCTTTGGGATTTCGATTGCATAGTTGGTATGGATGTGCTGTCCAACTATAGGGCCTCCGTGGACTGCTTCCATGGGATTGTGCGTTTTAGGCCTATGTCTGGCGAGAAGTGGGACTTCTATGGCCAGGATTCTAGATCGAAGATCCCGTTGGTCTCAGCGATGGAGATGTTTAGCTTGTTGTCTTTGGGGAATGCTGGCTTTATGATCTACACTTTGGATGCGTCTTCTTCTTCCCGTGTGCAGCTTTGTGATGTTCCCGTGGTGCGACATTTCCCGGATGTATTTCCGGAGGAGATTCCTGGTTTTTCTCCGAGGTGGGAAATAGACTTCAGCATAGAGCTGGTGCCTGGCACAGCTCCGATTTCGCGTGCTCCTTATCGTCTGGCGCCTGCGGAGTTGAGAGAACTCACGATGCAGTTAGATGATTTGCTGGAGAAAGGTTTTATCCGACCTAGTATGTCACCGTGGGGAGCACCCATCTTGTTTGTGAAGAAAAAGGATGGCTCAATGCGGATGTCATTGATTTTCGCAAGTTGAATAAAGCCACTGTCAAGAACAAGTACCCGTTGCCGAGAATCGATGATCTGTTTGATCAGTTGCAAGGTTCTGCGGTGTATTCAAAGATTGATCTTCGTTCAGGGTACCATCAGCTGAGAGTGAGAGAACAAGATGTCGCGAAGACTGCTTTTCGTACCAGGTACGGGCATTTCGAGTTCCTGGTGATGCCGTTTGGATTGACTAATGCCCCTACAGTCTTTATGGATTTGATGACCCGAGTTTTCCGTGAGTTTATCGATCAGTTTGTGATCGTGTTCATCGACGACATCTTAGTCTATTCGAAGACTCCTTTGGAGCACAAGGAGCATTTGCGGATTGTCCTTCAGACGCTGAGAGACCAGCAGTTGTATGCAAATTTTTCCAAGTGTGAGTTCTAGTTGGATCACGTCGTATTCTTGGGACATGTGATTTCAGCCGAGGGGGTTTCTGTAGATCCTAGCAAGGTTGATGCCATTTTGAACTAGGAGCGTCCCAGGAATGTTTCCGAGATTCGCAGTTTCTTGGGTCTGGCTGACTATTATCGTCGCTTCATTGAGGGATTCTCAAGTATAGCAGAGCCGATTACTCAATTAACTCAGAAGGACAAGAGATTTGTAAGGACTGAGCAGTGCGAGAATGCCTTTCAACTGCTCAAGGAAACGTTGACTACTGTGCCTGTGTTGGCTCTGCCGTCCGGTTCAGGTGGTTTTGTTGTTTGTTCTGACGCTTCGCTCAATGGGTTGGGTTGTGTGTTGATGCAGAATGGTCGAGTCATTGCGTACGCCTCGCGACAGCTGAAACCGCACGAGACTCGTTACCCAGTTCATGATTTTGAGTTAGAAGCGGTGGTCTTTGTGTTAAAGATCTGGCGTCACTACCTGTATGGCGAGCAGTTTGTGGTGTACTCCGACCACAAGAGTTTGCAGTATCTGTTTTCGCAGCCTGACTTGAACATGAGACAATGTCGGTGGATGGAGCTGCTAAAGTACTTCTATTGTGAGATTAAGTAGCAGCCTGGAAAGTCGAACGTGGTGGCCGATGCTTTGAGCAGGAAGGCTATTGAGATGCTTGCGTCGTTGTACATCTCTAAGGATCAGGAGCATTTTAACACTACGGGTTGGAGATTTTATCCGGCTGAGGATTGTGTGGTGGTTTCTTCTTTTCAAGTGGAGCCACAGATTGTTTCCACCATTCGAGCAGCTCAAAGGACTGATCCGTCTATCCACGAGTTGAAGTTGAAGGTCAGGGCTGGCGAACTTTAGGATTATCCGATGGTTTTTTGCGTTTCCGGGGCATGTTGGTTGTGCCCAATTTGATTGATTTGAAGGAGGAGATCCTTCGGGAAGCGCACTGTAGCAGACATAGTGTTCATCCTGGTGCACGGAAGATGTACCATGCTTTGAAGCCGCACTTTTGGTGGGCTGGCCTAAAAGTGACGTTGCTGGTTTTGTCGCTCATTGTTTGAATTGTCAGATGGTGAAGGCCGAAAGGATGAGACCTGGTGGTCTGTTGCAGAGTTTGGAGGTGCCCCAATGGAATTGGGAGCACATTGCTATGGATTTCGTGACGCATCTGCCTCGTTCCAGCAGAGGATTCGATGCTATTTGGGTGGTTATAGACCGTCTGTCGAAGTCTGCACATTTCATTCCCTATGGAATGACGTTCTCGTTGAAGAAGATGGCGAAACTGTACGTTGATTTTGTTGTTAGACTGCATGGTGTGCCCGTTTCGATCGTTTCCGACCGAGATCCGAGGTTTACTTCTAGGTTTTGGAAGAGTTTTCAAACAGCTTTGGGTACCAGATTGGCTATAAGCACCGCGTATCACCCCCAGACAGATGGCCAATCTGAGCGAACTATCCAGACGTTGGAGGATATGCTGCGTGCTGTTGTGTTGGATTTCGGAGGTAGCTGGCAAGATGCGTTGTCTTTGGTTGAGTTTTCGTACAATAACAACTACCAAGTGACGATTGGTATGGCGTCTTTTGAGGTTTTGTATGGCAGAAAGTGCATATCGCCAGTGTGTTGGGAAGAAGTGGGGGATAAGCAGCTATCTGCCCCTGACTTTGTGCAGCAAATGAAAGATCATGTGGATCTTATTAGACAACGCATGAAAGCTGCCCAAGATCGCCAAGCCAGTTATGCGAACAAGAGGCGTCGACCTCTTGAGTTTCAGGTTGGTGATCGTGTATTTCTCAAGGTTTCTCCTTTTCGCAGTGTTATGCGCTTTGGACACAAGGGAAAGTTAGCCCATCGTTACGTCGGACCGCATGAGATTATTGAGAGGATTGGCCCTTTAGCGTATCGGCTGTTGTTGCAGCCAGAGTTGTCTTCTCTTCATGATGTCTTTCATGTTTCCATGTTGAGGAAGTATGAGCCCGATCCGTCTCATGTGCTTAGGACTGACGAGGTAGAGCTAGATCAGTCGTCGAGCTATCAGGAATAGCCCTTGCAAATCCTTGGCAAAAAAGAGAAACATTTGAGAAATAAAACCATTCCGTTGGTGATGGTGCAGTGGAGCAAACATGGCAGGGAAGAAGCTACATGGGAGCCGGAAAGAAAAGATGCAGCGCGAGTGGCCGCATCTGTTTGAGTAGCTGTTGAGCTAAATTTCCAGTTGTTGTAGATTTTTGTTGTATTTCATCCCTAGTTGTTGTTAATTGTTTGCTCAGTTATCTTGAACTCCTGGCCTTGTGTTAGGCGAGTTTTGGTTTTGTTAGCGTGTTGCTGTGTTGTTGTACCAGATTTGTTGTTTGATTTCGGGGACGAAATCCTTGTTAGTGGGGGAGAAATGTGAGACCTGATTATGTAATAAGATTAATTGTTAGAATTAATCGGTTGTTAGTGATTTCTGGTAATTCAGATTTCAGTTGGAATGCTTGGGTTGCATTTTCGGGTCAGATTTCATATTTGGAGCAATTCTGGAAGTTTTCGCTTTTTTTGAGTTTTTGGGGAGAAATCTGTTTTTGGTGAAATCTGGAAGTAGATTTGACGACGTAAGCTTCGCTGGTATGCGTTGCGTTGATGATGTAAGCCTTGCTGTTGAAGAAGTCTGGTCGCTGGTGTTATTTTCCTTCCCAGCGTGTTTTGTTGGCGCGAGGTCCTTACGCCGTCGTTTCATGAGAGATCTGTTTTGCGCTAATGTGTAGAAATCTGGTTCTAGTGTATTTTGTTAAGGCTTGAAACGCTGTCGTTTGGATAAGTAAGAACGGTGTCGTTTTGGTTAGCGCTTGTGGGAGAGATCTGGTATAGCGCTGGCATGATATCTGCTCGTGAGCGGAGAGATCTGTTTTGTGTATTGCGGGTTTATGCGTTGGTTCCTAAACGCCGCCGTTTTAATAAGTTGCTACGTCGTCGTTTTTGGGAGTAGCACTGGTGAGAGATTTGTTCGCAGCGATGAGGTCTGGTTGGATTATTGAAAATAGATGTCAAATTTGGTCAACTCTCCTGTAGCGTGTTTCCAGCTTTCAGCGCTTTTTGACCAGCTTTCTCCGTGGTTTTGTGCGACGTCGTTTTGGGGTCTTGGTTGTGTTTAGCGCGCGTTGGTTGTGAGATCTGTTTCTGTCGGTGGGTCTTGTAAACAGACTTCTCGCGCCTTTAAATAGGAAGCGTTGGCTTCGTTTTATTTTTACCAGATCACATACTTAGCATTTTATTTCCACGCTAGTCGACCTCTGTTTCCTCTAACCCTAAACACTGTTCATCGTGAACTTATTCGGCTATTTCCCGTCAATTCCGGCAACCATTTTTCACGTTCGAGGTAGCGTTGGACTCCTATCAAAGAGCTCTTTCATCCTATACCGATCTTGGAAGCTACGGTTGTCCAGGGTGAGATCGCAAAGCGGCAGCAGTTTTTCCCTGTTCGTGTAGTTGCTGTGCGTGTTGGGGAACCACGGCGGATCCGGATCACGCCTCCCGGCGAGGCAGCGGAAGAACAAAAATTGGGCTGGGAGACGATCAATACAATTCAATAAACAAATCAATCTATGACATTCATAGGGTGTTTCTCGGGGTTACCTTTCTGGCAACTCGTGCTTGGCTCCGACCAGTATCGCAAGGAAACCGGCACTTCACGGTAGGCGGCGGTAGATAACGTCAATCAGGTCCACGACCGGATACGAGACTCCTTCGTCAGCCTGCACTAGAAGGTCTGACGAGATCGGCGCGGACGGATTCTCCTCAAAAGATTGGCCGGAACAATTTCCGACGAACGGCGGCGGCGGCGGCGTGAGGAGAGGAAGGGAGGCGGCGCCTTTTGCTTTAGGGTTTAGGGTTTAAATGTGTAATGAGTTAAGTGTGTTGTTATGAAGCCTAAGTCTATATTAAATAGACTTAGTGATGGACTTGGACCGGTCCAACGGGCCCGGGTCCAACGGATGAACATTCAGTTCATCCCCATCACCGTGACTTCATCGTAACTCCGATCGCCGATCAGATCGGACCGATTGACTCAGTTTCCAAAACTGAATACTTTGATCTGAAAAACCATTTTTCAGAACCCCAGTGCAAAATGACCGTTTTCCCCCCAACAGCGGGAAATCACGATTTGACCCCTGTTGACTTTTAGGAAGTCGCACTCCCCAAAATCCTCTTCTCATGCTCAACACATTGAGCTGAGTATCCGTGTAGGAATCTCGAATCCAGTACTTGTGTGACCCTCAATGGTTCAGGGATACAGCTAGCCGTGGGCCTACAACCATTGCGGCTCCGTAATCACAATTCCGGACTTGCCCAAAGGATCATGGTAAGAGCGTCTAGAAACATCGCCCCATGATCCCCTAGGTATCACTGATAGTGCCTGTAATAACCAGTTGGTCGTGGTTAGCGTACAGTACGGTCCTTTCAATCCATATATCCCAATCAGATCAACGACCATTGGTAAATCGAGAGTTGCTATAGATCCGATAGATATGCATACATCTTGGAGATCGAATACTGACATCACGAGTGTAACTAGGTAAACCCATTTACCTAAAACACTTCTAGTACTCTGGCGAGAGATTTATACACTATTATCACCTCAGATAGCATAGGATATCCACGCATGTCTGCGAGCGGTGAATCCTCGACAACGATGCATCGACTCCTACATGCATCGGGGTCTCACCCAATCCCGCCGCCTAATGACCCCAAGTGAGTCGGCAAACGAGTCAAAGTGAGACGCCTATCATGTAGAGTCTCAATGACGTTTCGAGTCGTGAGGACTAATCAGTACAACCAAGACCTCGGACTTATCCACTCGACAAATGGTAACAACTTGGAAAGTCCAAACGAGGGTAGTTCGATAGATCACCAGGTCAATATCTATCTGCATGCTCAGAACATCACAATGTTCCCTACCAATGAAACATGGTACTTCGAATCGCAGATACTAGTCTCGAGCTCGGGCGGCCTTATCCTCATTTTGACGGCCCAATAGACTAGGAACATGTTCAGAATACACAGTGACTATTAGATGTGTTTCATGATAGCCGTTATACCCACTATCACATCTAACATACACTTTAGTGCATTCTAGGTCTTTACTCAACGCAATTGTTAATCATCATACAACACAATGAAAGTAAAGAATGCTGTCAGGCCTCGTGCTCACAACAGATAAACACATGCGGAAGCTATCAAAAAGGGGGGTAAAATTTTAGCTTTTAGGCCCGACGGTTAGAAACATATAATTTAAAATACAACAATACTTAAAAAAAGTTTACCAATTCAAAACAACCAACAACAAAGCATACATAAGTACAACATGTATCAAACTCTCCTACGGGTACAACAACAAAGCGCAGGGCATCCCCCTGGCCAGCTGCTACATATATATATATGCTACTGGGACACACTAGCCACCTCCTGGGGCACCACCAGCTGGGTTAAACCCACGACCAGCTGTAGAACCTGGGTTTCCTGAAAACAACACAACAAAGAAACAAACCAAGCCCCCATAAGTACAACATGTATCAAACTCTCCTACGGGTACAACAACAAAGCGCAGGGCATCCCCCTGGCCAGCTGCTACATATATATATATGCTACTGGGACACACTAGCCACCTCCTGGGGCACCACCAGCTGGGTTAAACCCACGACCAGCTGTAGAACCTGGGTTTCCTGAAAACAACACAACAAAGAAACAAACCAAGCCCCGGAGGGACATGGGGTCAAACCCCAGTACGGAGA
>KQ988448.1:31087-50024 GCA_001598015.1 Dorcoceras hygrometricum | reverse complement strand
ACTGCTATGTCACCTCTAGCCACGATATCCCGGATTATGTGGTATTTCCTCGGTATGTGTTTGGATCTTTGGTGAGACCTAGGCTCCTTTTCTTGCGCAACGGCACCCATGTCCGGGACTGGACCAACTCCATTAGGAATGACGCCCAACTCTTGGACGAAATTCCTTATCCAAATGGCCTCCTTAGCAGCAGCTGATGCTGCGATGTACTCAGCCTCAGTGGTTGAATCCGTGATGGTTTCTTGCTTGGAACTCTTCCAAGAGACAGCACCACCATTGAGCATGAATACAAATCCAGAGGTTGATTTCGAATCATCCACGTCACACTGGAAGCTAGAATCAGTGTAGCCTTCCAGTTTCAGTTCACCACCCCCATAGACCATGAACATATTCTTAGTCCTTCGCAAGTACATAAGAATATCCTTCACAACCTTCCAATGCAATTGGCCGAGGTTGGCCTGGTAGCGACTCGTGACACTCAGAGCATATGCGACATCCGGTCTAGTCGAGCTCATGCCATACATAATACTACCTATTACCGAGGCATATGGCACACGTGTCATACTCTCTATCTCCTCATCAGTCTTTGGATACATAGACTTAGATAGAGTGACCCCGTGGCACATAGGTAGGTGTCCTCTCTTGGACTCTTCCATAGAGAACCGCTTAAGTATGGTATCGATGTAGTTAGCTTGGGTGAGTCCGAGCATCCGTTTAGATCTATCCCGATAGATCTGTATTCTAAGAATATAGGATGCTTCACCCATGTCCTTCATCGAAATTCTACTAGACAACCATACTTTAGTTGACTGCAGCATTCCTACATCATTCCCAATTTGATGAAACCAAATTCCTTAATTGTTTCATCGAATCTCAGGTTCCAACTTCGCGATGCTTGTTTGAGAACGTAGATCGATCTCTGAAGCTTGCATACCTTATGCTCGCTTCCAACAGATGTGAAACCCTCAGGCTGCGTCATATAGATCTCTTCCTTAATGTTTCCATTAAGGAACGCAGTTTTCACATCCATTTGCCATATTCATAGTCGTACCATGCGGCTATGGCTAACAAGATTCTAATTGACTTGAACATTGCGACTGGCGAGAAGGTTCATCATAGTCAACACCTTGCCTTTGAGTGTATCCTTTCGCGACCAGTCGTGCCTTGTAGATCATTACCTTACCATCAGGCCCAAGTTTCCTCTTGTATACCCATTTACACCCAATAGGAACAATTCCTTCGGGAGGATTAACAAGAGTCCAAACTTGGTTAGCATGCATTGAGTCAAACTCAGACTGCATTGCTTCAAGCCACAAATTAGAATCTGTATCGGAAATTGGCTCCTTGAAAGTCCTTGGATCAGATCCAATAACTTGATCAGCTTGATCATCTTCAAGGATAAAACCATATCTCTCAGGAGCCCTAGGAACCCTTTTGGATCTCCTAGGTGCGACCATTTCTGGTACTGGCTCTGGAGGTGCGGGAGACTCACCTGGTACTTCGATTGGATCTCGAACCTCTTCGAGTTTTACTATTTTGCCCTTTCTATCAAGTAGAAATTCCCTTTCCATAAAGGTGGCATTCCTAGAAACAAACACTTTTGTTTCGCTGGGATAGTAGAAGTAGTATCCAATGGAATTCTTTGGATACCCAATGAAGTAGCATAAGATGGATCTCGTATCCAGCTTATCTCCCACTGTCTTCTTCACGTAAGAAGGACATCCCCAAATCCTCATTTATGAGTACTTGGGTGGTTTGCCCATCCATATCTCATATGGAGTCTTATCCACTGCCTTGATGTGGACATTTTTCAACAACATTACCGCCGTTTCGAGCGCATAGCCCCATAACGAGGTAGGAAGTTCAGTGAAGCTCATCATAGATCGAACCATGTCCAACAAGGTCCGATTACGACGCTCCGCTACACCATTGAGCTGTGGTGTGGCCGGAGGGGTCCACTGTGCGAGAATCCCATTCTCTTTCAGATAGTCTTGAAATTCAGTACTTAAGTATTCACCACCTCGATCAGATCGAAGTGCTTTAATACTTTTGCCTAATTGATTTTCTACTTCAGCCTTGAATTCTTTGAACTTTTAAAAGGATTCAGACTTGTACTTCATCAAGTACAAGTACCCATACCTAGAGTAATCATCGGTGAAGGTGATGAAGTATGTGTGACCGTATTTAGTACCAATACTAAATGGACCACACACATAAGTATGGATCAAATCCAATAGGCCTTGAGCATGCTCACCCTTTCCCTTGAAGGGTTGCTTAGTCATCTTTCCCTTAAGACAAGATTCACAAGTCGGTAGGGAGTTAATGTCTGACATATCAAACATGTCACTCCTAACTAACTTGTTCATCCTACTTGGAGAAACATGACCTAGCCTAGCGTGCCAAAGTTGTGCTGGGTTCAAGTTATCGTGTTTCCGTTTAATCGTTGTTGTATGTGCTTCGACATCGCGAGTTGGAACGTCTTTTAATTTTAAGGTGTATAAATCGTTTTCGCGATGCTCCGCTACACCATTGAGCTGTGGTGTGGACGGAGGGGTCCACTGTGCGAGAATCCCATTCTCTTTCAGATATTCTTGAAATTCAGCACTCAAGTATTCGCCACCTCGATCAGATCGAAGTGCTATAATACTTTTGCCTAATTGATTTTCTACTTCAGCCTTGAATTCTTTGAACCTTTCAAAGGATTCAGACTTGTTCTTCATTAAGTACAAGTACCCATACCTAGAGTAATCGTCGGTAAAGGTGATGAAGTATGTGTGACCGTATTTAGTACCAATACTAAACGGGCCGCACACATCAGTATGGATCAAATCCAATAGGCCTTGAGCACGCTCACCCTTGCCCTCCAAGGGTTGCTTAGTCATCTTTCCCTTAAGACAAGATTCACAAGTCGGTAGGGAGTTAATATCTGACAGATCAAACATGTCACTCCTAACTAACTTGTTCATCCTACTTAGAGAAATATGACCTAGCCTAGCGTGCCAAAGTTGTGCTGGGTTCAAGTTATCGTGTTTCCGTTTAATCGTTGTTGTATGTGCTTCGATATCGCGAGTTGGAACGTCTTTTAATTTTAAGGTGTATAAATCATTTTTGCGTTCCCCAATTCCAATTAAACATTCATTCTTGTAAATATTGAAAATCGAATTAGCAAACATACAAGAATATCCATAACTATCAGGCATAGAAACAGAAATAATGTTCTTTATTAATTCGGGAACAAACAAAACGTTTCTCAATAACAACTTAAAATCAGAAGGCAGAAATAAATAAACATCTCCTATAGCTACTGCAGCAACTCTTGCTCCATTGCCAAGCCTCAAGTGGGTCTCACCCTCTCTAAGACGTCGGCTTCTTGTCATCACCTGCAAATCATTGTAGATATGAGATCCACATCCGGTATCAAGTACCCAAGAAGTCGAATTAAGAGACATATTTATTTCAATATAGAACATACCTTTCGCGGTTCGCAACTGCTCGAGGTACTCCTTGCAGTTCCTCCTCCAATGCCCAGCCTTGTGGCAGTGGTGGCAAACATCCTCAGACTTGTTCGGTTTTGAAGCCTTTTCCTTTGGCTTCTTGGCGGACTTTTCCTCCTTCGCAGGAGCAGAACGCTTCTTGCTCTTGCGTCTGGGTCCCTTCTTCGTAGAGGAAGAAGAGCCCATAAGGAGGACGGGTTTGTCCTTCTTTATGGTTCCTTCGAACACTACAAGCATGTTAACCACCCCTTCAAGGGTGGCTGCCAGCTTGTTCATGTTGAAGTTGACCACAAAGGGGTCAAATGCAGTAGGCAGTAAGAGGAGAAGTACATCCACCGACAGCTCATGTGGAAGTGCGATATCAAGGCCCGACAGTTTTTCAACGAGCCCAATCATACGAACCCCATGCTCGGGGACCGAAGTCCCATCGCGCATTCGGCTTGTCATAAGCTCCTTGACAGCCGTGAACCTCTCATGTCGAGAGTTCTCCCCGTACAACTCTTTGAGATGAAAAAGTATGTCAGCAGCATACTTCGTCTTCTCAAAACGCCGTTGCATTTCAATGGACATCGATGCCATCACATAGCACCAAGCTTTAACCTCGTCGTCCCACCATTGTTTAAGCGTTACCAGTTCCTCAGGGCTGATATCGGCAGGGGCTTCCTTCGGAGGACTCTTCTCTATCGCATAAAGAATTTTCTCCGAAGCCAATAAAAGATTGAGGTTGTGGATCCAGTCTTGGTAGTTCAGACCGGTGAACCTGTTGCTATCCAGTATAGAAGCGAGCGGGTTTTTCATCGAAACCATTTTATAATGCAGTAATACTGAAAAGGAAAGCAGACATACATCACTAACTATATATAAAGTAATCGCTAAGACATAAAACAAGGTCGTTAAGTTTTATGAATTACCCTCCCACTATTTTAATGATTTCACCACCCTCTAATGAAATCGAGAAAGCAAGTTTCTTTAGTGGGTACACGGAGCCCAATCAAGCGATCATGGACCCGAATAATATCAGCCATCCATGACCCCCGAAAAGTAGTTTCCGATTGCAACCAGTGCAACCTCCATGTATTCACCTCACGTCCAGTAACGGCCCAATAATATGACGCTGTTTACTATCACGTGTCAAGATGACCCATCAATGTTGAGTCGTGAAGGACGGTCCCCTTAACGTCCCCAATAATATGAGCCAACGTTAAAGGGAGTTCCAACCGAACTCACAACAATTGTCAATGGCGTGGAAAGCTTTCCGGCATACATGACCCCCTCAATAATATGAGCCGGGCCATGTATACGGGTAGCATCGACGTACACCCATTGTTGATGGAAGATAGGGAAATTTAAACAATTTTAAATACCCTTTAGTTTAACGAATAAACATTTGTCTTGATATTAGTTTTAAATCATATTTAAAATGAGGGATTTATTTTTGAAAATTTGGTCTCATGCATTTATTTTAAATCAAATTTAAAACATGCAACATGCGGATTCAACTAACTATATATCAATATATATAAATATTGGGATGATCGATCGCGAGAGCTCTGCGGTCCGTGGTTGCCAGTCACGGACCTGGGTCCAATCCTAGGGGTAATGCAATATGCAATGCAATCCTATTACAAAGCTTCCGGTTTTACAGATCTTCGGTCTTCGATATTCTTGATCGTCATTGTCCATCGTCTTCGGATGTCCTCCCACTAAATCTAGTAATTTACATTTAAATTTACCATGACATACAAGGGATACATTTATCAAGGGGTGGGAACGGGACACAAACAGGCACACTTTAAATGATAATCAAAATATTTACAAACCGAATCACAAAAACCTATCGCATACACCTAACAAATTGGGCACGGATCTCGATCATCCCAATCATGCAGATAATCTAATTAACATGCATAAATTAAATAATCCTATTATTTATCCACAAAATCATATTTTAATTACGAAATCGCATTTTATAAATAAAATCGTATTTTGTCGATAAAATCAAATTTTAATCAACAAAATCATATTTAATTACAAAATCATATTTCAAAATTAAAATCGTATTTTGCAATTTTAATTGCATCAAATTCGGCTTAAAACAATTATAGGCCCAAAAATCTCAAATTTTCAAAATTGACCAAAACGGGCCCGATATTGTATATCGGCCCGAAAACTTCACGGGCTGCCAGGGACAGGCCCGAACAAATCCCTAGAAGAAAAATTCAGCCGTCGCAACGACGCTGGAGATTCGCCGGACGGCGGCCGCACGGCGGCGGCCGTTGCCAACTTAGCGTCCGGCGCATGGCCGCACGCCGCCGCGACTTGCGCGGCCCACAGCGCAAGCACGTTGCGCATCTCCATCGCAACTCGCGCCTGATAGTGGCGCATACAGGAGCAACCGGTCGGCCACCCACCGCGCAACTGTGCGCAAATCAACAGCCAATCTCTCTGCCGCCATGTTGCGCAACGAGTGCGCTGATCAGCAACAAGAGATCGATGGTTTGCGCAATCTGTGCGCAAGGCCAGCGGCCGTGTCTCGATCACCAAGCGCGCAACCATCGGCGAGGCGCAACAGGAAATTTGGCCGCCATGCGCGTTCGCGCGCGCTTGCGCGCGCGATGGAGCGCCGCCATGCGCGGCGACGCCGCGACCGATCCTCAAAATCTTTTGCTTCTTCGATTCTGAAAAGGAGATTTGATACAATATGGCATGTTGTATTGATCAGATCCGAACCTTGGCTCTGATACCATTGTTGGGGAACCACGGCGGATCCGGATCATGCCTCCCGGTGAGGCAGTGGAAGAACAAAAATTGTGCCGGGAGACGATCAATACAATTCAATAAACAAATCAATCTATGACATTCATAGGGTGTTTCTCGGGGTTACCTTTCTGGCAACTCGTGCCTGGCTCCGACCAGTATCGCAAGGAAACCGGCACTTCATGGTAGGCGGTGATAGATAACGTCAATCAGGTCCACGACCGGATACGAGACTCCTTCGTCAGCCTACACTAGAAGGCCTGACAAGATCGGCGCGGACGGATTCTCCTCGAAAGATTGGCCGGAACAGTGATGGATTTGGATCCGGCCCAACGGGCCCGGGTCCAACGGATGAACATTCAGTTCATCCCCATCAACGTGACTTCATCGTAACTCCGATCGCCGATCAGATCGGACGGATTGACTCAGTTTCCAAAACTGAATACTATGATCTGAAAAACCATTTTTCAGAACCCCACTGCAAAATGACCGTTTTTCCCCTCAACAGCGGGAAATCACGATTTGACCTCTGTTGACTTTTAGGAAGTCGCACTCCCCAAAATCCTCTTCTCATGCTCAACACATTGAGCTGAGTATCCGTGCGGGAATCTTGAATCCAGTACTTGTTTGACCCTCAATGGTTCAGGGATACAGCTAGCCGTGGGCCCACAACCATTGCGGCTCCGTAATCACAATTCCGGACTTGCCCAATGGATCATGGTAAGAGCGTCTAGCAACATCGCCCCATGATCCCCTAGGTATCACTGATAGTGCCTGAAAGAACCAGTTGATCGTGGTTAGCATACAGTACGGTCCATTCAATCCATATATCCCGATCAGATCAATGACCTTTGGTAAATCGAGAGTCACTATAGATACGATAGCTATGCATACATCTTGGAGATCGAATAGTGACATCGCGAGTGTAACTTGGTAAACCCATTTACCAAAAACACTTCTAGTACTCTGGCCAGAGATTTATACCCTATTATCCCCTCAGATAGCATAGGATATCCACGCATGTCTGCGAGCGGTGAATCCTCGACTACGATGCATCGACTCCTACATGCATCAGGGTCTCACCCAATCCTGCCGCCTAATGACCCCAAGTGAGTCGGCAAACGAGTCAAAGTGAGACGCCTATCATGTAGAGTCTCAATGACGTTTCGAGTCGTGAGGACTAATCAGTACAACCAAGACCTCGGACTTATCCACTCGACAAATGGTAACCACTTGGAAAGTCCGAACGAGGGTAGTTCGATAGATCACCAGGTCACTATCTATCTGAATGCTCAGAACATCACAATGTTCCCTACCAATGAAACATGGTACTTCGCATTGCAGATACTAGTCTCGAGCTCGGGCGGCCTTATCCTCATTTTGACGGCCCAATCGACTAAGTCCGGAAACCATTTTTCACGTTCGAGGTAGAGTTGGACTCCTCTTGAAGAGCTCTTTCATCCTATACCGATCTTGGAAGCTACGGTTGTCCAGGGTGAGATCACGAAGCGGCAGCAGTTTTTCCCTGTTCGTGGATTTGCTGTGCGCAGGTAGTTTCTCGGTTTAGTGGTTGAGATCTTACCTCTAGAGGTTTTTTAAGCTTCCTGTTAAGATGTTTTAGGATGATAATTAGCTGGTTGAGTTGTAGCTTCCAGCCGTGCGTTCTATGGTTGAAAGCAACTTTCTGTGTAGCTTTCCTGAAATCAGTGTGTCGTATATTTGAGCAGGTTGGAACCAGTTTTATCGAGCTTGTATTGTGGTAATCGTTGCACAGAAAATAGGTACGGGTTGAGCTTGTAAATGCAGCGTAGGCATGGCTTGGACAAAATGGTAGTTGCTGGTTTGTTGGCTGCCGTGTGTTGATGCTTTGTGAGGCACTGTCTTTATGAGATGGCTGTGTTTATTATGGTGTGCATAGGCTGTTGCGCATATGATTATGCTTGTTATTGTCCAGCATGTAGCATACACACATTAACATCTCATTTCCGCTTTTGCAGCCATTGCTTTGTTGTTGTTGTTGTTCTGTTTACTTACCAGGATGCGAGGGCGAGCGGTGTGTCCGCACTCTATTTCCCCTATGCGCCGAGTGGCTAGCTACCACAGTTCATAGGTGGGGTTGCTGATGCATCTGGTAAGGGTGAGCGAGTAGGGGTGAGTGGGTAGCACCCACATGTCCTATACTCACCATGGCCACATATTCAGTTGCAGATTCCGTTGAGCTGTTGTTTTCCCTTCTCATGCATAGCATCTACATTTTATTCTTGCTGTTTACTGCTGTTTTATAGTTGCTCTCTGTACTGGGGTTTGACCCCATGCCCCTTTTGGGGCTTGGTTTGTTTCCTTGTTGGTGTTGTTTTCAGGGAACCCAGGTTATACAGCTGGTCGTGGTTATAACCCAGCTGGTGGTGCCCCAGGAGGTGGTTAGCGTGTCCTAGTTGCATATAGCATACTTATGTATATATGTATCAGTTAGCCAGGGGGATGCCCTGCGCTTCGTTATTGTATCCAGTAGTTGGAGTTTGATACATGTTTGGTTGTTGTATGCTTTATTGTTGGTGGTTTTATAAACTGGGAGATATTTTGAGTATGGCATTATTTTAAATTATATCGTTTTAAACCGTCAGTCCAAAAGCGAAAATTTTACCCACTTTTTGATAGCTTCCGCATGTGTTTGTATGATTTTACTCTGTTTAGAGCACGAGGCCTGACAACCACACCGCCGCGTACGTTGGTTTATAGATTGATCAATCGACTATGGTCACACTTCAGGATACAAATTATACGTTTTTCATGTTATGCTATGCGATGCCTTATATATGTTATATGTTATGTTATGATATTAAATGTATGAAGCAATGTTTTAAGATCATGCAAGCATTCATGTTTTAATGTTATTTTTATTACAAATATGTGCTTGTATGCGATTTTATTAGTATGTACTTTGTTATGATGCAAGATAGAGCATGCTGAGCCCCTAGGCTCACTAGGTTTAAATAGTGCATGTGTTGATCCTGCTGAGTTTACCCCAACTGGCGGTGAGGACATCTGAGCTCCTGTTGCAGCAGTACCCATGACCACAGCGATGTTATTCTTAGAGATGATACATTTTTAGTATGATGGTTTTAAACATGTTTATTTGCAGTACTTTTACTCAATTGGTTTTAAACCGGGTGGATGTGTTAACAATTTAAATATTCTTTATTTATGTTTAAAGTATTTTTGGGAAAATGATTTAGAAATGTTTTAATAAGGGGACGAGCCACACTTTAAGTTTATGTATTTTGCATATGTTTTAAAAAAAAAATTAAGCCCCAGTTTTAACGACTGTATGTTAGAGTAGGTGCCCAACTAGCCAACTTGTGGCGTGTGGATTCTTGTTGACTCTATGTAAACGATCTTTATTTATGAAATTCGCATTATTTTATGGCATTCTTTATCTTCATTATTATGATTACAATTGTTGGATAAAGACCTTAAATGCACTATAGTGTATGTTAGATGTGATAGTGGATATGATGGCTATCATGAAACACATCTAATAGTCATTGTGTATTCTGAACCTGTTCCTAGTCAATTGGGCCATCCAAAAGAGGATATGGGCCGCTTGAGTTTGAGACTAGCATCTGCGATTTGAAGTACCACGTTTCATTGGTAGGGAACTTTGTAATGTTCTGAGCATACAGATGGATAGTGACCTGGTGATCTATCGAACAACCCTCGTTCGGACTTTCCAAGTGGTTACCATTTGTCGAGTGGATTAAGTCCGAGGTCTTGGTTGTACAGATTAGGCCTCATTACTCGAAACTTCATTGAGACTCTACATGATATGTGCCTCACTTTGACCCGTTTACCGACTCAGTTGGGTTCATCAGGTGGCGGGGTTGGGTGAGGTCCCGATGCATGTAGGAGTCGATGCTTCGTTGTCGAGGATTCATCGCTCGCCCTTGTGCGTGGATATCCTATGCTATCTGAGGAGATAATAGTGTGATAAATCTCTGGCCAGAGTACTAGATGTGTTTTGGGTAAATGGGTTTACCTAGTAACACATGCGATGTCACTAGATCTCCAAGATATTTGCATGGTTATTGGATCTCTAGCGACACACGATTTACCAATGGTCGTTGATCTGATCGGGATATTTGTGTTGAAAGGACCGTACTGTACACTAACCATGACCGACTGGTTCTTGCAGGCACTATTAGTGATACCTTGGGGATCATGGGACGATGTTGCTAGACGCTTTACTATGATCAGATGGGTTAGTCCGAAAGGTGGTTTCGGAGTCACAAATGGCCCACGGCTAGCTGTATCCCTGAACCATTGAGGGTCACACAAGTACTGGTGTCTCAATTTCCGTATGGAAATTAAGCTCAATTTGTTGAGTATAGTAGGAGGAAGGATGGAAGTGTGGCTTCCTCAAATTGAATAGGGTGAAAATGCAAATTCCTTAAGCTTGGACTAGTTTGACTATTCTTAAAGCTTATTGGGGCCTAACTGCTATTTTGGATTACGTGGTCCGAATAATTGTTTTCACATCATAATGCACAGCTTTGTAAACTGTGTAGATCGGTCCGATCTGATTGTCGATCGGGATTATGATGAAGTCACAACGATGGAGTTGAAACCAATGTACACCTGGGCCTTGGCCCGACCCGGGCCCATTAACTTGGTTTAAGCCCATGGAAAATCTATAAATAGGGGCCCTGGGGTATTAATTTGAAACGTACCAAAAGCTCCTTAGCTAATATTTTCTCCATTCCTCTCCTCCCCTCGCCGCCGCCCGCCGATCGTCGCCATCGGAATTTTTTCCGACCATTCCGGCGAGGAGATTCCGTCCGTGAAACTTTCGTCGGTTTTCTATTGCAAACCGGCGAAGGAATTGAGATTCCAGTCGTGGACCGGATTAGGTGGCCGTAGCTATTCAATCGTTGAAGTGTAAATTTCCTCGTGGAATTGTTCGGAGTCAGGCGCCTAGACGCCAGCAAGGTATATTCTAAAACATTCTATGAATGGTTTTGATTTTTATATAGGTGTATTGACCGTTCCCATATTCCAAATTTTTAATTCTTCCGCTGCGTCCCGGGAGCGAGATCCGGATCCATCGCTACGCCAACAGTGGTATTAGAGCCTTGGTTCGGATCTGTCAATACATCGACTTCTGCCTAAACTGCATCAAATCTTGGTTTTTTTCAAAAAAAAAAAAATTTTCCGACCGCACGCCGCCGCGCCACCATCGCGCGCCAGTCGCGCACGGCGCCCGCGGATCTGTCAATACATCGTATTTTGCATGAAATGCATCAAATCTCGTTTTTCAAAAAAAAAAAAAATTTTCCCGGCCACAGGAAGCCCCCCGCGCCACCTCGCGCGCCGCCGCTCGATCTTTGTTCACGTTGCTTGCAAATCGACGGGGATCGTGGGATACTCGCGCGTATCCCGCACGAATGGTGCGGCGGGCGTTGCGCGCCTGTCGTGCACGCTCTTCGCGCACAGCCCGATGGGCGTTATGCCCACCGGCCGGTAATCGTGCGTGCACGTCGCGCTCTGTGGTGCACGCTCAATGCGCACGCCTGTGCGCACACCACCGCCCCACCTTCGCGAGCTGATCGTGCAGGTGGCCGCCCCTCGTGCGCACACGTTGCACAGAGGGGTGCGCACTACGTGCAGGCGGCGGGGCACCGCCGCACGCGGATATGCGGCGACGGTTTTTGTATTCTAGGGTTTTTCCGGGCCTGTCCCTGGCGGCCCGAGGGGTTTTTGGCCCAATACTTGCTATTGAGCCTTTTTGGTTGGACAAAAATTAATTTTTGAAAAATTATGAGATATTGGACCTAAAATTATTTTAAGCCCGAAATTGATGCAATTAAAATAACAAAATAAAATTTTATTTATAAAATATGATTTCATATTTAAAATATGATTTTGTTGGATAATGTCAAATTTGATTTGATTATTTTATTTATGTCAATTAATTGAGATAATTGAATACATAATGTTTGGGATGATCGAGAGCCATGCCCAATGTGTTAGGTGTATGCTAGGTTTTACAATTTTGGTTGTAATGTTGTTAAAATCAATTTAAAGTGGGTCTGGTTTATGGCCCGTTCCCACCCCTTTAAAATGATCCCTATTTGTCATGGTTAGTTAAATGTAAATATTAGACTTAGTGGGAGGATAATTTTGAAGATGGTGCAGATGATGATCAAAGATATTAAAGACCAAAGACTTGTAAAACTGGAAGCTTATGTAATAGGATTGCATTTGCATACTGCATGTCATCTAGGATTGGACCTAGATCCGTGCTAGGCAACCACGGACCGCATAGCACTCGCTCATCGATCATCCTAATTATATATGTGATATATATCTGTTGAATCCGCATTTTTTAAATTTGATTTAAAATTATTGAGACCAAATTTCAAAATTAAAATCCCTCATTTTAAATTTGATTAAAATTTATATCAAGATTAAAAGTTTCATGATTAAATTGAAGGAACTTAGTTTGTTGATAATTATGAAGAAATGTGATAACACGTTATCTAAGGGAGTCCTTTATAGACTGCCTTAAAAACGGCTTGTACCAGCTAAGTCTCCCTGAAGGGCGTTACTTTGTCTAAGGAGGTTGGTTTTCAAGTGGGCCTTAGCCCCTCCAACCACCTGGAAGCACTCTTAGACAATGTTAGTCCATGACTTCTTAATTGATCATAAAACAAAAGTTTATTTAATAAGATCATGAAGCTAAGGGAATTTAAATATTTTTTAAAATTTCCTACCTTCCATCAACATTGGGTGTACATCGATGCTACTCGCATACATAGCCCGGAACATATTATTGGGGGGGTTTTGTGTGCCGGAAAGCTGTACACATCATTGACACTTGCTGTGAGTTGGTTGGAACTGGGACCATGATTTCTTGATTGGACTCTGTGTACCCAATAAGGAAACTTTCTTTCTCGATTTCATTAGAGGGTGGTGAAATCGTTAAAATAGTGGGAGGGTAATTCATAAAACTTAATGACCATGTTTTATGTCTTAGCGTTTTTCATGAATAGTCTGTAATGCATGTCTGTTTTTCCTTTCAGTATAAACTGCTTTCATTATGTCTTCGATCAAAAATCCACTTGCTGCTATACTGTATAGCAACAAGTTCACTGGCTTAAACTACCAAGATTGGCTTCGAAACCTCAAGATTGTCTTGGCTTCGGAGAAACTTCTCTACACGCTACAGAAGAGCCCTCCGAAGGAAGCCCCTAACAATGCCAGTCTTGAGGAGCTGGAAAAACTGGACAAATGGTGGGATGATGAGCTTAAGGCACGGTGCTATATGATAGCATTTATGTCCAACGAAATGCAGCGGCGGTTTGAGAACACGGAGTATGCTGCTGGCATACACCTTCATCTCAAAGAGCTGTATGGGGAGAACTCTCGGACTGAGAGGTTCACTATTGTCAAGGAGCTCATGACGAGTCGCATGCGCGAGGGGACTTCGGTCCGCGAGCATGGGGTCCGTATGATTGGGCTCATTGAGAAGCTAGTGGGCCTTGATATCATGCTTTCACATTAACTGTCTGTGGATCTGCTTCTCCTCTCCCTGCCTGCTGCGTTCAACCCCTTTGTGGTCAACTTTAACATGAACAAGCTGGAGGCCACCCTTGAAGAGGTGGTAAACATGCTTGTCGTGTTTGAGGGGACCATAAAGAAGGACAAGCTCATCCTCCTTTTGGGCTCTCCTTCCTCTGCGAAGAAGGGGCCCAAACGCAAGGGTAAGAGCGTTCTACCCCTGCGAAGGAGGAAAATCCCACCAAGAAGCCCAAGGCAAGGACTTCAAAGCCGAACAAGTCTGAGGATGTTTGTCACCACTGCCACAAGCCTGGGCATTGGAGGAGGAACTGTAAGGATTACCTCGAGTAGTTGCGAACTGCGAAAGTTATGTTCTACATTGAAATAAATATGTCTCTTAAATCGACTTATTGGGTACTTGATACCGGATGTGGATCTCATATCTGCAATGACTTGCAGGTAATGACAAGAAGTCAGCTTCTTAGAGAGGGTGAGACCCACTTGAGGCTTGGCAACGGAGCAAGGGTTGCGGCCGAAGCCATTGGAGATGTTTATTTATTTCTTTCTTCAAATTTTAAGTTGTTGTTGAGAAACTGTGAGGATTGAGATTCGACAATTAATGATTAATCTAGTAATCAGATTTGGTTTGGGATTAGTAATGGTAGACGTGGATTTTCGAATATCAGATTTGAGAATTTTGTCGAATCTAGTTGGTGATTTTCAGATTTTGACATAGAACTGTTCAGCTTTGAGTCACTGGTTTCTATCGAATGAGATCTGAGCAGTCGAGCTTGGCGTGAGGAGTGATGATTCGTCGTTTTGCAATTTAAGATGTCTCGCTAGTGGGTGAAATCTGTTCAGGAGCATGACCAGATGTCAACGTGGGTCAATGGAGCTGTTAGCGCAGAAATGCCACTTGTTAGTCAACGTTTCTGGGTTGACAGCTGGTGTTAGCGTTAGAATCCGATGAGAGATCGGGATGAGCGTGAGCAGCAGTGATTTCTGAGATCTGTTTCATAAGTGAGGCAGTACGACGTCGTTTTGCTTGTGCGAGCAGGACCTAGGTACGTCGTCGTTTTGATTAGTTATGCTTGTGTTTAGCGTTAGCGTTGAGATTTAGATTTGAGTTAATGTGAGCCCTGAATTTGTATAAGAGATTAATTGTTGGAATGTATCGGTTTTTAGAGATTTCTGGTGGTTTAGATCTCTGTTTGTAAGTTTGCTTTGCATTTTTGGGTCTGAAATAGCATTTGGAGAAATTCTGGGAGTTTTCTTGTTTTTGAGATTTTTGTGTGGAAGCTGGTTTTATTGAGAAAGCTGGTCGAATTGGTGGAATCCAGTCGTAGCATTATTTTGGCAATGTGAGATTCCAAAACGCCGTCGTTTGGAGAGATCTGGTAGCGCTTGAAATACCAGTCGCTGGTTTAGTGTATTTGTATCGAGTTGGATACGGTGTCGTTTGAATAAGTTGGAGCAACGTCGTTTTGGGTATAGCGCTAGTGTGAGATCTGATTGTGTGTGTGAGTGCCTGCTGGTTGTCCAGCTGTGAGAGATTAGTTCGCTACTGTAGCTTGCAGCTGGTGGTGGTTACTGTAGCTTGCAGCTGGTATTGCGCGAGAGCTAGCGACTGGATGACGTCAGTTGTGCGACGCCGTTTTGATTAGTTGCAACGCTGCATTTTATATGTTGCGGCTGGTACCAGCTTTTGGAGATTTCCCGCGATGTTTAAACCAGTCGTCTGGTTGTCCAGCTTTTGGTTGAGAACCAGTCGTAGGTAGTGTTCTACGACGTCGTTTTGTTTAGCGTGGGTTGAGAATTCAGCAGTTGGTTCTTTGCATCTACTAGTTTGTTGGTGCCTGCTGGTTATGTCGGTGGATAATTTAACCAGCTTTTGCGAGATGTATTTATGGAAGACTTGGTCTTCGATTTCGAGCACCAGATTCCATACATAGAATATTTTCCCCGATTGTGTTCTTCGCTTCGAACCCTAGGTTACTCTTCACCGTAGCTTTTCTCCGACAATTTCCATTGTTTCCGGCCGTTTTTTGATACGTTCGAGGTAGCGTTGGAC
This sequence comes from Dorcoceras hygrometricum, assembly GCA_001598015.1. Taxonomy (NCBI): domain Eukaryota; kingdom Viridiplantae; phylum Streptophyta; class Magnoliopsida; order Lamiales; family Gesneriaceae; genus Dorcoceras; species Dorcoceras hygrometricum. The sequence continues at coordinate 34,145 of KQ988448.1, read as the reverse complement.
TCCTCTTGCGAAGCTCTATCATTCCAAACCACTTTTGGAGGCTGTGGTTGGCTAGTTGAGGAACGCGAAGTTGCTGCCCGATTGTGCGTTTTGTAGTGCAGGTAGAACTTCGTTCCTTTGTGATGAGATCTTGTTCCTAGCATTGGTTTAAGCTTCCAGTAAGTTGTTTTGGTAGTAATTGAGTTGGCTGAGCGTGGCCCCCACCCTTGAGCTTCTGTAATTGGCTGTGAGCTTCTGTGCAGCTTTTGAGATCTGTGTGTTGTGTATTTAGCTGGTTGCTATCCAGATCTCTCGGGCCTGTTTTGTATTAATTGTTGCACAAATGTATAAGGTACGGATCTGAGCTTGATGTAGCTTGGAATTGGCGTGAGATATTATGTGTGGCTGATGGGATGTTTCGGTGAACCTATCTGTGTATTGCTTGCTGAGCATTGGTGTTTATGCTAGCTGTTTCATGTGAATTGCATACACGCATTTGTTCACGCATATTTCAGATCCCTTGCGTATCGTATTTTGCAGCCTTGTATCTTGTATTGCTGTTGTTGATTCTTACCAGGATTCGAGGGCGAGCGGGAATACCGCACTCTCATCTCCCTACTGGGATCGTTAGCCACCATGCGTCGAATGCTCATTACCACACTGTGAACACACCCCGTGCCCACTGTTGTTGCGGATTCTTGGAGTTGTGCTTGAGTTCCTTAGCTCCCTTGTTGGATGAGCCTTCCGTTGTTATCCGGTGTCTCATGCATAGCATCTGCATTTGATCTTATGCATTCTTTTAGCTATTTATGTTGCTCTCCGTACTGGGGTTTGACTCCATGTCCCTCTGGGGCTTGGTTTGTTTCCTTGTTTGTGTTGTTTTCAGGGAACCCAGGTTTTACAGCCGGTCGTGGTTTTAACCCAGCTGGTGGTGCCCCAGGAGGTGGTTAGCGTGTCCCAGTTGCGTATAGCATATTTATATATATATGTATCAGTTAGCCAGGGGGATGCCTTGCGCTTTGTTATTTGTATCTAATAGTTGGAGTCTGATACATGCTATGGTTGTTGTATGCTATACTGTTTGTTGTTTTTACGTACTGGGATATATTTTGAGTATCGCTTTATTTTAAACTATATTGTTTTAAACTGTCAGGCCAAAAGCGAAAATTTTACCCGCTTTTTGATAGCTTCCGCATGTGTTTGTATGATTTTACTCTGTTTAGAGCACGAGGCCTGACATTTTTGATATCAGAGCCTAAACTGGGATAAGCTCAATTTCATTGATCACACTCGAGTCTAGGGACAGTGTTGTGTGTTACGTGTGCTTGACTATGTGACTACGTGCTGCATATTTCTGTGCTATATGCTATCTATGCCGTATCTGTACTGTTTTGCTTGATCCTGTTGAGTGTTTTCGTAGATGCCGCCTAGACGTCGTGGTAGAGGTAGGGGCAGTTTGAGGAATCAGCAGTACAGAACGAGGATAGGCGTAGTGCTCGCAGTCATACTCATGTTAGTGATGAGGAGGAGGAAGTTGGTGACTTGCCGCCTCCGGTAGAGAGGATGGATGTGGTGATCGCTCGGTTTCAGAGGATGAACCCTCCAGTCTTCAATGGTGATGACTCCAGGGAGGATGCGGACTCGTGGCTCCGGAACGTCATCTTTCTTTTCGATCGATGTCAGTATGATGATGAGCTCCGTTTGAGTTTAGTTATTCTTTTGCTTAGGAAGGCGGCGGAGCGCTGGTGACGAGGCGCTTCGAGTACCTTGTTAGAGACCGGTGTTGGGATCTCTTGGAGCAGTTTTTTCGAGACCTTTCGGCAGGAGTATGTTCCCGAGTCTTATGTGAACGCCCGGGAGCGGGAGTTCGACCATCTGGAGCAGGGTTCCATGACTGTTCGGGAGTATGCTAGGAAGTTTTCTTCTCTGTTAGCGTAAGTTCCCCATGTTTCTGGCCGGGAAAGGGCCAAGCGGACTCGATTACTTGAGGGCTTGAATGAAGAGTTGTATCAGATGGTTTTGACTAGTAAGCCCAAGACTTACGCTGAGGCTGTGGACAGTGCCATCGACATTGAGGAAGGTTTGCGTAGCCGTCGTGCTCGTCGGCAACAGGCACCGCAGGGTGGTCGTCCTGCTATTCAGGGAGCGCAGTCTTCTCAGTCCTCCCAGTCAGCCTATCAGCCCCAGCAGCAGCAGCAGCCACAGGTGGCGCAGCAGTCTGGCCATCAGAGGTTTCGACCCCGAGGTCAGAAATTCAAGAAGAAAGTCGGGTTCTGGCTCTTCTGGTTCGGGAAGCTCAAGTAGCAGTGGTTCTCGGGCTGAGTTTTGCGGCTTTTGCGTGGAAATCCATCCGTCCATGCAGTGTGTTGGTGTGCAGGGTTCCTGCAACCTTTGTGGTCAGTACGGGCATTTTGCGAGAGTGTGTCCGTCAGCTGGATCACAGCAGACCGCGGCCCAGCCTTAGGGTCGTGGAGGTCAGTCTAGGGGCCGTTCTCAGTAGTTTCAGCAGCCCCGTTTGGGTGAGACTCCATTTAGACCGTTTCAGCAGCCTGGCCCTTCGCGCTTTGGGCAGTCGTCTCAGCCTTTCTTCCTAGGACCCCAGCATGCTCAGGTTAACGCCATCACGAGGGAGCAGGCCGAGGAGACACCGATCCAGGTGATTGAAGGTACATGTCTTGTCTTTGACTTTCCTGCTCGTGTGTTGTTTGACACCGGTGCATCGCATTCGTTTATTTCTGATTCGTTTGTTGTTGAGCATGGTCTGTGTACCATTCCTTTGCGCAATGCCGTTTCTGTTTCTACCCCTGGTGGTATGAGCCTGTTCTCCCAGGAGGTTTTGTTGGATGGCGTGTTGCGGTTTGGAGAGCATGTCCTGTTAGCGAACTTTATCCGTTTGATGCTTTTGGATTTCGATTGCATAGTTGGGATGGATGTGCTGTCCAACTATAGGGCCTCCGTGGACTGCTTCCATGGGATTGTGCGCTTTAGGCCTTTGTCTGAGCGATGGAGATGTTTAGCTTGTTGTCTTTGGGAAATGCTGGCTTTATGATCTACGCTTTGGATGCGTCTTCTTCTTCCC
>KQ988448.1:5246-21402 GCA_001598015.1 Dorcoceras hygrometricum | reverse complement strand
GAAGGGAAGAAGCTACTTGGGAGCTGGAAGAAAAGATGCAGCGCGAGTGGCCGCATCTGTTTGATTAGCTGTTGAGTTAAATTTCCAGTAGTTTGTAGCTTTTGGTTGTATTTCTTCCCTAGTTATTGTTATATGTTTGCTCATTTATCTTTAACTCTTGGCCTTGTGTTGGACGAGTTCTGTTTGTATCTTGCTGTTGCTGTGTTGTTGTGCCAGAATTTTTGTTTGATTTCGGGGACGAAATCCTTTTTAGCAGCGCGAGTGGCCGCATCTGTTTGATTAGCTGTTGAGTTAAATTTCCAGTAGTTTGTAGCTTTTGGTTGTATTTCTTCCCTAGTTATTGTTATATGTTTGCTCATTTATCTTTAACTCTTGGCCTTGTGTTGGACGAGTTCTGTTTGTATCTTGCTGTTGCTGTGTTGTTGTGCCAGAATTTTTGTTTGATTTCGGGGACGAAATCCTTTTTAGTGGGGAGAAATGTGAGGCCTGGATTTGTATAAGAGATTAATTGTTGGAATGTATCGGTTTTTAGAGATTTATGGTGGTTTAGATCTCTGTTTGTAAGTTTGGTTTGCATTTTCGGGTCTGAAATAGCATTTGGAGCATTCTGGGAGTTTTCTTGTTTTTGAGATTTTTGTGTGAAAGATGGTTTTATTGAGAAAGCTGGTCGAATTGGTATAATCCAGTCGTAGCGTTATTTTGGCAATGTGAGATTCCAAAACGCCGTCGTTTGGAGAGATCTGGTAGCGCTTGAAATACCAGTCGCTGGTTTAGTGTATTTGTATCGAGTTGGATACGGTGTCGTTTGAATAAGTTGGAGCGACGTCGTTTTGGGTATAGCGCTAGTGTGAGATCTGATCGTGTGTGTGAGTGCCTGCTGGTTGTCCAGCTGTGAGAGATTTGTTCGCTACTGTAGCTTGCAGCTGGTGGTGGTTACTGTAGCTTGCAGCTGGTATTGCGCGAGAGCTAGAGACTGGATGACGTCAGTAGTGCGACGCCGTTTTGATTAGTTACAATGCTGCGTTTTTTATGTTGCGGCTGGTACCAGCTTTTGGAGATTTCCCACGATGTTTAAACCAGTCGTCTGGTTGTCCAGCTTTTGGTTGAGAACCAGTCGTAGGTAGTGTTCTACGACGTCGTTTTGTTTAGCGTGGGTTGAGAATTCAGCAGTTGGTTCTTTGCATCTGCTGGGTTGTTGGTGCCTGCTGGTTATGTCGGTGGATAATTTAACCAGCTTTTGCGAGATGTATTTAAGGAAGACTTGGTCTTCGATTTCGAGCACCAGATTCCATACTTAGAATATTTTTCCCGATTATGTTCTTTGCTTCGAACCCTAGGTTACTGTTCACCGTAGCTTTTCTTCGGCAATTTCCATCATTTTTGGCCGTTGTTTGATACGTTCGTGGTAGCGTTGGACTCCTCTTGCGAAGCTCTATCATTCCAAACCACTTTTGGAGGCTGTGGTTGGCTAGTTGAGGAACGCGAAGTTCCTGCCCGATTGTGCGTTTTGTAGTGCAGGTAGAACTTCGTTCCTTTGTGATGAGATCTTGTTCCTAGCATTGGTTTAAGCTTCCAGCAAGTTGTTTTGGTAGTAATTGAGTTGGTTGAGCGTGGCTCCCAGCCGTGAGCTTCTGTAATTGGCCGTGAGCTTCTGTGCAGCTTTTGAGATCTGTGTGTTGTGTATTTAGAAGGTTGCTATCCAGATCTCTCGGGCCTGTTTTGTAGTAATTGTTGCACAAAAGTATAAGGTACGGATCTGAGCTTGATGTAGCTTGGAATTGGCGTGAGATATTATGCATGGCTGCAGGGATGTTTCGGTGAACCTATCTGTGTATTGCTTGCTGAGCATTGGTGTTTATGCTAGCTGTTTCATGTGAATTGCATACACGCATTTGTTCACGCATATTTCAGATCCCTTGTGTATCGTATTTTGCAGCTTGAAGCATGAATGATGCTCTGTGGAATCTGTTTTGTGAGTATTGTGCTTTACGTGAATAGATGTGGCTCATACCTGAATTTATGTGTTTTGTTTACGTGAATTATGCATGTTGAAATCAGATTTGAATTTCTTGGCATACATGCATACATATTGAGCCTATTGATTGATTGAGAATCCCGAGAAAGAGCCACGTTGTGATCGGCAGACAGATGTTTCATGCCTGAAAGGTCCAACGCTATCATCGGAGTAGTGATCGACTGAGTCATCGTGCCTGAATACCACCGAGCTGTGATGGGTAATTTGTCAGGACTTGTGCACTCATCAGAGTAAAACCACGCAAAACTAGCTGAAGCATAGCAAAAAGTGGCTTAAAATTTTCGCTTAGGCCTGACGGATTTTAAACAGATAATTGAAAAATACAAGATACTCAAAATAATCCCAGTTTTATAAATCCACAACAATACAAACAGTCAAATACAACTACTGCCCAACGGCTGAATACAACAGAAACACGGACAGACTACTAACTATATAAGACTAAGCATCACCCAGGACATCCCACCCGCAGTGATACCAGTGCATATAAATACTATACATAACTGGGACACTCTAACCACCTCCTGGGGCACCACCAGCTGGATCAAATCCTCGACCAGCTGCAAATCCTGGAAAACCTGAACAACAAACAGGCAAACAAACACAACAGCCCCAGAGGGACCTCGGGGTTAACCCCAGTACGGAGAGCAATTATAAAACATCTATGAACAGCAACAGTTATAATGCAGATGATATGCATGAGAAACAGGACAATAGCCGTAGGCTTCAACCAAGGAAGGGAGCCAAGGAACTCCAGCACAGCTCATAGCTGACAACAGATTCTACAAGGAAAGGTGGCCACGGTGTGTGTACTAGCATATGGGAATTACCCACTCATCTTTACACCACACCCGAATACCAGATGCATCAACAGATCTACCTGTCGTTTCCCAACCCATGAACTGTGGAAGTCAACCACTCGGCGCATGGTGGCTAACAGATCTCAGCAGGGAGATGAGAGTGCAGTATTGCCGCTCGCCCTCGCATCCTGGTAAAAACAAAGCAGATGCAACACAACAAGGCACGGCTACAACAGCTGAAAGGAAAATGACAATGCGTATGCAATGCAATAGCTGAACCATCACATAAACAACAAGCAATGCATACACAGCAATCAAACATAATACCCATGCCAATTCCAAGCCGTAATACAAGCTCAACATCCGTACCTCTACAACTGAGCTACAATTACCCCATGCAGTTGCTACAACGAACTCCGAGTAACACAGATCCACCACCTGCTAAGCCAACACAAGCTACTGCTCAAAGACCGAAATATAAAACAACAGCATCTGGGAGCTACCACTCCACCAAACCTTATCTACCTTCCTAACTCAACGAAAAGCTCTAACAAAGCTTACAGGTAGAATCTTTACTTACCCAACAAGCTAGGATAGGATGCGAAATCCGACGCTTATGCTAACAGACTAGAGAATGGAGATGTCTTAGCGATCCTGTGATCCTCTTCCAGCTCCTCCAAAGCCTTCTAAAGAGATATAGAACGAAGCGTCTTAGCAAGAGGAGTCCAACGCTACCACTCTCACTCTCGTCGGAGCTATCTACCGATGGCAATTGAAACGAAGAAGATTACTGTGAACAATAACTAGGATATCGCAACAAGATAAGGTTCACGGGAAATATTTCTAAGTGTTGGGGAAACAATAATAGAGAACAACAGCTAAGTCCCCTATTTAAAGTCACAACTGACTACTGAGAAACAGGTCCACCGACAAACTCAGTTGTCACAACTAATATTTCCAACCAACAGCTGAAATCTCGCATCAGCTATGCCCTATCTCTAAACAATCGAATAACTAAACAAAACGACGTCGCACAGAGAGAGGGACACGTCACCACAGAACACGTCACTCGCTAGCCACTGCTGATCGCTAACCAACATCTGATTACTACGCAACAACTGATCTCTCCCAACAGCTGAATACGTGATAACACACCAACAGCTGAATCTCCTAGCGCTTATCCAAAACACTGTCGTCTCAACTAATCCAAACGACGATGTAGGACCACTCACTGCTGAAACACGCTAGCGCACTCTCTACTGCTCAGCGACTGCTGATCTCGCTACAACTGCTGAATACAACTACTCAGCGACAGCTGCTGACGTCACCATTGCTGAACACTAACATCTAGCGATAACTCACGATAACTACTAATCGCTGAACTCAAGCGTTGAAACCAAAACCCAATAGCTTCCCTAAGCATATCGACTCAAAGCTGATCTCAACGAAACCCGATTAATTAATGAATTAATTTCATCAGCTTTCGGGTCTCACATCTCTCCCCCACTAAAACAGGATTTCGTCCTCGAAATCAACAAGTCCAGCAACAACTCAACCGAACCCAAGAGTTCAAGATAACTGAGAAAACAACTACTGAAATCTGATGCAACACTCACGCAAACAGATGCGGCCATTCACGATCTTCTCTTCCAGTTCCCAAGTAGCTTCCTCTCTACCATGCTTGCTCCACTGAACCATTACTAAGGGAATGGTCTTATTCCTCAGCTGTTTCTCTTTCCTGTCCAAAAACTGCAAGGGATATTCAACGTAACTCAATGTCTGATCAAGCTCAACCTAGAAAACAACTACTGAAATCTGATGCAACACTCACGCAAACAGATGCGGCCATTCACGATCTTCTCTTCCAGTTCCCAAGTAGCTTCCTCTCTACCATGCTTGCTCCACTGAACCATTACTAAGGGAATGGTCTTATTCCTCAGCTGTTTCTCTTTCCTGTCCAAAAACTGCAAGGGATATTCAACGTAACTCAATGTCTGATCAAGCTCAACCTCGTCGGTTCTCAACACGTGTGAGGGATCTGGCTCATACTTCCTCAACATGGAAACATGAAAGACATCATGTAGAGAAGATAATTCTGCTGGAAACAACAGCCAATATGCTAAAGGTCCAATCCTCTCAACAATCTCATAAGGTCCAACGCAACGAGGGGCTAATTTTCCCTTGTGACCAAAGCGCATAACACTTCTGAAATGAGAAACTTTAAGGAACACCTGATCACCAACCTGAAACTCTAAAGGCCTACGCCTCTTATTCGCATAACTGGCTTGGCGATCCTGGGCAGCTTTCATCCGCTGATGAATCAGATCCACATGATCCTTCATTTGCTGCACAAAATCTGGGGAAGACAGCTGCTTCTCCCCCACTTCTTCCCAACACACAGGCGATCTGCACTTCCTGCCATACAACGCCTCAAACGGCGCCATGCCAATCGTCACCTGGTAGCTGTTATTGTAAGAAAATTCGAACAATGACAACGCGTCTTTCCAGCTACCGCCAAAATCCATCACAACAGCTCTCAACATATCCGCCAACGTCTGGATAGTTCTCTCAGATTGACCATCTGTCTGGGGCCGATACGCTGTACTCATAGTCAATATGGTACCTAAAGCTTCTTGCAAACTATTCCAGAACCTGGAAGTAAACCTTTGGTCTCTGTCTGAAACAATTGAAACTGGCACGCCATGCAGTCTCACCACAAAATCAACGTACAGCTTCGCCATTTTCTTCAAAGAAAAGGTCATACCATAGGTAATAAAGTATGCAGACTTCGACAACTTATCAACTACCACCCAAATCGCATCGCATCCTCTGCTGGAACGAGGAAAATGCGTCACAAAATCCATCGCTATGTGATCCCAATTCCATTGGGGCACTTCTAAACTCTGCAACAGACCACCAGGTCTCATACTTTCAGCCTTAACTTGCTGACAGTTCAAGCAACGAGCAACAAAACCAGCCACGTCGCTTTTCAAACCAGCCCACCAAAAGTGCGGCTTCAACGCATGGTACATCTTCCGTGCACCAGGATGAACACTGAGTCTACTGCAATGCTCTTCTCTAAGGATCTCCTCCTTAAGATCTATCAGATTGGGCACAACCAACCGACCACGGAAACGGAAACAACCATCATCTGAGACAGAATAGTCCTCAAACTGTCCAGCCCTAACCTTCAACTTCAACTCATGGATAGAAGGATCTGTCCTTTGAGCAGCTCTAATGTTCGAAACAATCTGTGGCTCCACTTGGAAAGAAGACACCACAACATAATCATCAGCTGGGTAAAACCTCCAACCAGTAGTGCTAAGATGCTCACGGTCTTTAGAAACATACAACGATGCAAGAATATCTCCTTGAGCCTTTCTGCTCAATGCTTCAGCCACTACATTCACTTTCCCAGGCTGATATTTGATCTCACAATCAAAATCCTTGAGCAGCTCCATCCATCTACGTTGTCTCATATTCAATTCAGGCTGCGAAAATAAATACTGCAAACTCTTGAGGTCCGAATACACCACAAACTGCTCACCATACAGATAGTGGCGCCAAATCTTCAACGCAAAGACCACAGCTGCTAGCTCTAAATCATGAACTGGGTATCGAGTCTCATGCGGTTTCAGCTGCCGCGAAGCATAGGCAATGACTCGACCATGCTGCATCAACACACAACCCAATCCATTGAGCGAAGCATCCAAACAAACAACGAATCCACCAGAACCGGACGGCAAAGCCAAGACAGGCGCTGAAGTTAACTTCTCCTTGAGCAAGAGAAAACTATTCTCGTATTGCTCAGTCCAAACAAACCGTTGATCGTTGATCTTTCTGAGTCAGCTGAGTACTCGGCCTAGCTATACTAGAGAAACGCTCTATAAAACGACGGTAATAGCCAGTCAAACCCAAGAAACTATGAACCTTAGACACATTCCTAGGACGCTCCCAGTTCAAAACAGCATCTACCTTACTGGGATCCACAGAAATGCCATCCGCTGAAATCACATGACCCAGAAACACAACTCTATCCAGCCAAAACTCGCACTTAGAAAACTTGGCATACACTGCGAGTCTCGAAGAGTTTGGAGAACAACTCTCAAATGCTCCTTATGCTCCATCAGAGTCTTAGAGTACACCAAAATATCATCGATGAACGCTATCACAAACTTATCGATTAACTCTCTAAAGACTCTATTCATCAAGTCCATAAAAACTGCAGGGGCATTCGTCAAACCAAACGGCATAACTAGAAACTCATAATGTAACGACCAGACTTTTCTGAATGGAATTTAGAAGTTTTGGGGTTCGAATTGAAAGACCCATAAATTTCGATCTTGATGACATAACCAGTCGTTACTAACTTTCTGGACTAAAGTGTGAATAAACATAACTTATATCCGTTGAAGGAACTCAGACGTGAAGAATAAAAAGACGCAGAACTATTACACATCTGATTAACAATACATACGCTAAAATGATAGAAATCTGATGATTCAAAAGAAACTGTATACATAGTTAGATATAGAGTCTGTACAGAATTTCTACAAAACAACGAAACTAGAAATCTGCACTACAAAAACTACGATTAGAGTTTCTGTACAACGAAACAAGGTCTGAAAGGAACAATGAAATCTGATGTCCGTGATAAACACATCCTTCCTTTCTGATCATCTCCCTCCAGCTCCTTACTGTTCATTACCTGCACTCAATGAAAACTAGTGAGCCTAATGCTCAGCAGGTAAAAATCTGGAATATCGAAGGCACATAACACAAGCGAACGATATCTGGATACATAACTGAAATTTGAGATCTGAAATACGCTTAAAATGAACAAGAGAAATAACATAACTGAGAAATCTGAAGGAAATTGAAAGCATAAAACATAATCAATTCCGAAAACATTTTCTATACTTCGTAAACGAAGCATCTTTAAACTTTCTCTAGAGTTGCTCTTCTTTCATTTTCTGAAATTATGACAACACTTAAACACTGGTCCAATTCGTTTGATCAAACTCCTGATATCAGTCTCTTAGCATATAGCTCATGGTGAATGGATATACAGATCCGTCGACCTATACACCTAATCCTTCCTCTGTTGAAAGGGCACACGGTTCGTCAGCCGCGCACTCACCCTTCCTCTGGGGACCCTCTTTGTTGTCATAACTTAAAACATTTCTAAAAACATTGTTCTACCCTTTCTTTTCTTTCGTAAAAATCTGTTTTATTTCTCTCTTGTACGATTTACTGGTTTTTCTTTTGTCTAATGATGTTCTGGAACTTCAAGAGATTTCTCTGTAAAACTTGCGAAGATGAAAACTGAATAAAATCACTACTTGAATCTGTCAATTGAATCGAATAAATCTTTCGAATTGAAGTGGAAATGAATAAGGAATTCAAATCCGTGATTTCTGTATCAACTGAAGACGTATTGAAGGAATAAGGAGTGAAATCCGAATTAGACGTAAGTTTCTCAACGAAGAGGAAACAAATCAGATTTCTGCTGGTCAAACAGATGTCAACGCAATTTAAATGAAGTCATCTGATGTCATACAACTAGAGTAATGAAACATATGTCACGAAATGAAACGTATTCCCATCAGATGTCAACGGTCAACGATAGTGAAATGACTAATTTCAGATATCATATAAAATGAGAAGTCTGAACAAAATGTATACTCGAAACAGAAATCTAACTTAGAAGTCTGTCCAACATAGAATATCAGTGATGGTGTAAGAACCAGATTTCAGAATTAGTCGCAAAAGCAAACACAACCAACGATTGTTTCCTTCGTCTGAAGAAATCAAAATATCTCAAGAAATTTCTGGAATTCATCGAATAAGCAACTTGTAAGATACTTCGAAGATAAATCTTCAAAAAAATCAGGAAACTACTGGACGAACATCATCAAACCATTTTCTAAAACATTTCTGGATCAAAATACGGTAAAACGCAACTTTCATAAAAACAGAGCATGAACTTCTTGTTTTCCTGAAGAACAGCCGTAGCCATCTTCCTTTTCTTTAAATTCACATACAACATGCAAAAGAGAACTGAATATATGCTTTCACTGAGTAAGCAAGAAACAGAGTTTACTTGCCTGAATTTTGCAACACAACAACAGCGGAAAGTCAGCAATTTACTTACGCACCGCTCGTTTCCTTTAAAACTTTGAAAGAAGTTTTGCTCGGTTTCTTCAGAGAGAGCACCGCTTCAAAATATTTTGATTTGAAGATAATGATGCATGAAGCAGCTAACATCCTATATATTTATGATTTTAAATGCCTAGAAAAGAAACGCGTTTAAATCAATATGTCGAAGTCTTCTAAAAGCGTACTCTGTTTTAAAATAAAATGATGCATATGGAAATCGAACGATTTTTGTTAAAACAAAGGATTTGATTGGCTTGTAGAAATAGACTAGACATCTGCTGAAATTGCATTCCTAACATCTAAAAGTATCAATAATCAGAAGTCTGATCGAAGCATCTGAAATCTCAACTTAATTCAATAAACAATGGAAGCTGAAATCACGTATCATGAAATCTGAAATTTAGCTTTTAAATAAATCGAAGCTAAACAGTAAATGTCTGAAATCTGAAACTCGATTGAATCAAGAGTTGAATAAATAGCATTTCAATGTAACCCCTCAAATATTATAATCTTTCTAATTGTGGCCTATAAAAATTGCTGGGCGTTACAATCTACCCCCCTTAAAAGAATTTCGTCCCCGAAATTACCTACTTAAAGAGATCTGGGTAGTTTTTCTGCAGGTCAGATTCGACTTCCCACGTAGCTTCTCTTTCAGTGTGATTTACCCACTGCATCTTAATCATAGGGATAGTTCTATTTCTTAATCTACGGTTTTCACTTGAAAGAATCTTTACTGGAATTTCTTCTTTAATCAAGTCTGACGCTAATTGAATAGGTCCATATCTGAGCATCAAATTTAACTATTGGAAACTTATCGCTAAAATGCAAATAGATTCCTACTGTGTAAACAGATACGACGATTGGAATGTCATCGCTGACGTTGAACAGATGTGATATCAACGAAAAGTACCATTACATGAAACAGATATCTGATGAGAAAAATATCGTTAGCGTAAAACAAATGTAAGAACATTCTCTAACGTGAATAAATAAAAAAAATAGTCGTGACTTTGAAATAGATGTATAAAATGAAACGATGTCGTTAGCGCGACAAACAGATGTCAACGCAACTAGGTTTGGTCAACGCAATTGCACATAATCAACAACTGACTACGGAATAATGCAATAGTTGAACTTGAAATAGTGCAACGGCTGATCACAACTACTGAATGCGAACAATGCGACAGCTGACAACCGCTAAATACAAACAATATAACAGCTGATTACTAACAATGTAACAGCTTATGAACGCTAACCATGTAACAGCTGAACACCATACTTAGAATATATCAATACGAACAGTGCAACAGCTGAATGTGAACAATACAACAGCTGATCACAACTAATGCAACAACTGATCATTACACTTAGAATTTATTCCACAAAGAATATCGGCTGATGGTCTAAGGATTCATTTGTGTAACGAAAACACACAACTGAAAAGAGACTCTTGAAACCAACTATTAATTTCGAACTTGGTGTTGCAACATCAAACGACTACTACGCTATCAGTTGTTGTCTATCAACCAGACTTTATACTGATTCGACTAACAACATCCGATTACATAGCGTCAAGTTCGATTGTTACCATTTACCAGAAGAAAAACATTCCTGGAGCTGATCTTTTAACTATTTCATTCCCTTAGGGGCAAATCTATACGGAGGCTTAGAAACTAGAACAACTTCTGATACTAAATCAATAGTAAAGTCTAACTCACGATTGGGAGGTAAACCTGAAATATCTTCGGGTAAGACATCTGATATTTCTTTCGCTACTTCTACGTCTTTCAAAGAAATTTTCTTATCTTGCTCGATTGATAAAGCACTTACCAGAAATCCTTGACATTCATTTCTGAAACACCTCTAAGCCTTAACAGCTGATATTATCTTAAGGGTAAAATCGTATGTATCAGCTTTAAACGAAAATGAATTTATGCCTGGTGTCTTAATTTCAACAGATCTCTGCTTAAAATTTATAACAGTTTCATACTTAGTTAACCATTCTATTCCCAAAATCAAATCAAACCCAAGTATCGTCATACTATTAAATCTGTGAAAACAATATTCCATTGTAACTTAAATTCTATGTTACAAATAATATGATTGGTTGTTATGCTTTCTCCCAAAGGAATTTGAACACAGTACCCGACTTCTAATTCTTCTTGTTTAACTAACCATTTCTTAGCAAATCTGTCTGATACAAAAGAATGAATTGTACCAGAATCTAATAAAGCTATTGTAAACACGTTGGCAACAAAATCTTACATGTCGCCGCCGAGGTATCTGCTGGAGTTTGGTCAGTTGTCATCACATACGCCCTACTAGTGATGAGTCGTTGATTCTGGGAGCAATTCCTAGACATATGGCCTGGCTTGCCACAAGTATAACACACTTTCTGGCCAAAAAGACACTGGCCCGCATGATTTTTCTTACAAGTAGGGCATGGAGGCCTATTCCCTAAATTGGGAACAGCCGAGATAGGCTGAGCAACTATTGGTTCTTTTTCTTGAGACCCTTGCTGGGTATTGTTCGGTTTCTTATTTTGTCTACGGTCCTTCTGTTGGAAAGCTTGTCTCTTTAACTGCCTCTCATCTTCAATTGCCTTCATATCTTGATCTGCCCGCATAGCTTTATTCACAGCTGATCTATAATCTACGGGTTCTGTCAATCTAACATCGTGTTTAATCATGGGATTCAACCCATTGACGAAATTTTGGAGTTTCATATCTGCATTTGTCCCAATCAAAGGAACAAAATAACAACATCTCTCAAATTTGCGGATATAATCCCGCATAGACATCTCTTCCTGCTTAAGAGTAAAAAACTCACTCCACAATTGTTCTCTTACATCCACTGTAAAGTATTGTTCATAATACTCTCTTAAACTCTTCCCAGGTAAGCATTTCCAAGTCTACCATTAACTTGGCCCCTTCCCCACCATATCATGGCATCTCCTATCAGCATGTAAATCGCACACCGAGGTCTTTCTAGTTCGGTCAGCTACAGATATTCAAAAATCACCTCCATGGACTTGATCCAGCTTTCTGCTATAAGAGGGCCAGTAGTACCAGAAAACTCCTGAGGTCTCTGCTTCTAAACCTCTCCTGTGGATCCTCTCGGCTAACTATTCTTCCTGAGGATTGACCATCCTATTAGTGGTTTGATCAACTAAACATTCTAACAGCTGGGCCATGCTAGTTAATACAGGGTTCACTTTTTCAGACCCACTATCTCCCTCTGTAAAACTTCTTCTTCCTCTACCTCGTCCTGCCATATCTGTAAGGGTAGCCCAAATCCACCACAATTCTATATGAGAGATTACTTTATGCAAGAACATGAATTAAAACTCACAAATTTAGAAGCGGCTGGAGAGATCTTCTCAGACTGGAAGTGTGTTTATCTCAAGAACCATGCTCTGATACCAACTGTAACGACCAGACTTTTCTGAATGGAATTTAGAAGTTTTGGGGTTCGAATTGAAAGACCCAGAAATTTCGATCTTGATGACATAACCAGTCGTTACTAACTTTCTGGACTAAAGTGCGAATAAACATAAATCATATCTGTTTAAGGAACTTAGACGTGAAGAATAAAAAGACGCAGAACTATTACACATCTGATTAACAATACATACGCTAAAATGATAGAAATCTGATGATTCAAAAGAAACTGTATACAACAAAGTCCGAGCAACACAGATCCACCACCTGTTAAGCCAACACAAGCTACTGCAGAAAGACCGAAATATAAAACAACAGCATCTGGGAGCTACCACTCCACCAGCCCTTATCTACCTTCCTAACTCAACGGAAAGCTCTAACAAAGCTTAAAGGTAGAATCTTTACTTATCCCAACAAGCTAGGATAGGATGCGAAATCCGACGCTTATGCTAACAGACTAGAGAAGGGAGATGTCTTAGCGATCCTGCGATCCTCTTCCAGCTCCTCCAAAGCCTTCTAAAGAGATATAGAACGAAGCGTCTTAGCAAGAGGAGTCCAACGCTACCACTCTCACTCTCGTCGGAGCTATCTACCGACGACAATTGAAACGAAGAAGATTACTGTGAACAGTAACTAGGGTATCGCGACAAGATAAGGTTCACGGGAAATATTTCTAAGTGTCGGGGAAACAATAATAGAGAACAACAGCTAAGTCCCCTATTTAAAGTCACAACTGACTACTGGGAAACAGGTCCACCGACAAACTCAGTTGTCACAACTAATATTTCCAACCAACAGCTGAAATCTCGCATCAGCTATGCCCTATCGCTAAACATCGAATAACTAAACAAAACGACGTCGCATAGAGAGAGGGACACATCACCACAGAACACGTCACTCGCTAGCCACTGCTGATCGCTAACCAACAGCTGATTACTACGCAACAACTGTTCTCTCGCAACAGCTGAATACGCAATAACACACCAACAGCTGAATCTCCTAGCGCTTAACCAAAATGCTGTCGTCTCCACTAATCGAAACGACGACGTAGGACCACTCATTGCTGAAACACGCTAGTGCACTCTCTACTGCTCAGCGACTGCTGATCTCGCTACAACTGCTGAATACAACTACTCAGCGACAGCTGATGACGTCACCATTGCTGAACACCAACATCTATCGATAACTCACGCTAACTACTGATCGCTGAACTCAAGCGCTGAAACCAAAACCCGATAGCTTCCCTAAGCATATCGACTCAAAGCTGATCTCAACGAAACCCGATTAATTAACGAAAATAATATCATAAACTTTCGGGTCTCACATCTCTCCCCCACTAAAATAGTATTTCGTCCTCGAAATCAACAAGTCCAGCAACAACTCAACTGAACCCAAGAGTTCAAGATAACTGAGCAAACAACTACTGAAATCTGATGCAAAACTCACGCAAACAGATGCGGCCATTCACGTTGCATCTTCACTTCCAGTTCCCAAGTAGCTTCCTCTCTACCATGCTTGCTCCACTGAACCATTACTAAGGGAATGGTCTTATTCCTCAGCTGTTTCTCTTTCCTGTCCAAAATCTGCAAGGGATATTCAACGTAACTCAATGTCTGATCAAGCTCAACCTCGTCGATTCTCAACACGTGTGAGGGATCTGGCTCATACTTCCTCAACATGGAAACATGAAAGACATCACGTATAGAAGATAATTCTGCTGGCAACAACAGCCAATATGCTAAAGGTCCAATCCTCTCAACAATCTCATAAGTTCCAACGTAACGAGGGGCTAATTTTCCCTTGTGACCAAAGCGCATAACACTTCTGAAATGAGAAACTTTAAGGAACACCTGATCACCAACTTGAAACTCTAAAGGCCTACGCCTCTTATTCGCATAACTGGCTTGGCGATCCTGGGCAGCTTTCATCCGCTGATGAATCATATCCACATGATCCTTCATTTGCTGCACAAAATCTGGGGAAGACAGCTGCTTCTCCCCCCATTCTTCCCAACACACAGGAGATCTCTCACCACAAAATCAACGTACAGCTTCGCCATTTTCTTCAGAGAAAAGGTCATACCATAGGTAATAAAGTGTGCATACTTCGACAACCTATCAACTACCACCCAAATCGCATCGCATCCTCTGTTGGAAAGAGGCAAATGCGTCACAAAATCCATCGCTATGTGATCCCAATTCCATTGGGGCACTTCTAAACTCTGCAACAGACCACCAGGTCTCATACTTTCAGCCTTAACTTGCTGACAGTTCAAGCAACGAGCAACAAAACCAGCCACGTCGCTTTTCAAACCATCCCACCAAAAGTGCGGCTTCAACGCATGGTACATCTTCCGTGCACCAGGATGAACACTGAGTCTACTGCAATGCGCTTATCTAAGGATCTCCTCCTTAAGATCTATCAGATTGGGCACAACCAACCGACCACGGAAATGCAAACAACCATCAGCTGAGACAGAATAGTCCTCAAACTGTCCAGCCCTAACCTTCAACTTCAACTCATGGATAGAAGGATCTGTCCTTCAAGCAGCTCTAATGTTCGAAACAATCTGTGGCTCCACTTGGAAAGAAGACACCACAACATAATCATCAGCTGGGTAAAACCTCCAACCAGTAGTGCTAATATGCTCAAGGTCTTTAGAAACATACAACGATGCAAGCATATCTCCTTGAGCCTTTCTGCTCAATGCATCAGCCACTAAATTCACTTTCCCATGATGATATTTGATCTCACAATCAAAATCCTTGAGCAGCTCCATCCATCTACGCTGTCTCATTTTCAATTCAGGCTGCGAAAATAAATACTGCAAACTCTTGAGGTCCGAATACACCACAAACTGCTCACCATACAGATAGTGGTGTTGGGGATCCGGATCCGCCCCCCGGCGAGGCAGCGGAAGAACATAGAATAAAAGCCGGGAGACGATCAATACGAAAAATTCAATAACAATTATCGACATACATAGGGGGTTCAAAACCACTACCTTGCTGGCACTTGTGCCTGGCTCCAACCGTAGTTACAATAACGTCGGCTCTTCTCGGTAGACTGCGGTAGATATCGCCAATCCGGTCCACGACCAGAACCGAGATTCCCTTGTCAGCCTGCACTAGAAGCACTGACAAATTCTGCAAGAACGGATTCTCCTCGTCGAATTGGCCGAAACGAATTCCGGCAACTCGAGACGGCGGCGACGGCGGCGGCGCTAGGCGGTGGCGGCGCTAGGCGGCGGCGGCGGCTTGTGAGAGGAGAGGGAGGGGCGGCTATGCACTTAGGGTTAGGGTTAATGAGAGTGTTGTTTTTAATCAAGTCTCTTAATTCTATATAAATAGATTAAGTGTTGGACTTGGACCGGCCTAACGGGCCCGGGTCCAACAATGAACATTCAGTTCATCTCCACCACCGAGACCTCATCGTAACTCCGATCGTCGATCAGATCGGACCGATCTACTCAGTTTCCGAAACTGAATAATATGATCTGAAAAACCGTTTTTCAGAACCCCAGTGCAAAAAGACCGTTTCGCACCTCAACAGTGGGAAACCCCGGTTTGACCCCTGTTGACTTTTAGGAAGTCGCACTTCCCAAAATCCTCTTCTCGTGCTCAACACATTGAGCTGAGTATCCGGGCGGGAATCTCGAATCTAGTACTTGTGTGACCGTCAATGGTTCAGGGTATACAGCTAACCGTGGGCCCACAACCATT
>KQ988447.1:83780-98956 GCA_001598015.1 Dorcoceras hygrometricum | reverse complement strand
CTTTCATCTCTGTTGGAGCTAACCGATATGGTGGTCTAGATACTGGAGCAGCTCCTGGGATTAGATCAATGGAAAACTCCAACTCCCTGTCTGGTGGCAATCCTTGAATATCTTCTGGAAAAACTTCAGGGAATTCATTTGCTACTTCTACTATGGACAGCTGGGGCCTATCAGTAGCGGATAACGATGATATAGTTGAAGGAATTTTATTATCATGTTTGGCCAAAAATTGGAGTGGCTCTTTTCCTACTGGATTAACAGCTACCGTTCGTAGTTTAAAGTCAATCACTACCCCAAACTTAGTTAGCCAATCTATTCCCAAAATTAAATCGAATTCTGGCATTGGTAACACAATTAAATCAGCAGTAATCTTATGCCATTGAAGTTTAAGCTCTAAACTTTTAAACACTTCGTGCGATACTAATTTTTCCCTAGATGGTACCAACACACAATAACCTATCATTATTTGCTCCAGCTGAATTGACAATTTCTTAACAAATTCAGCAGAAATGAAGGAATGTGTAGCTCCTGAATCTAACAAAGCTAGAGAAGGAAATCCAGCTATCGAAATTTCACCTGTAACCACCGTAGACTCTGGAGGAGCTTGATCAGCAGTCATCACATAGGCTCTGCTGGTCACCAGTTGCTTAGCTTTGGGACAATTCTTCAAAATATGTCCAGGCATTCCACATTTGTAGCAGACGTTTTTTCCAAGTCTGCATTGTCCCAAATTAGGCTTTTGACACTTAGGACATAATGGCCTATTACTACCAGCAGGAACGGAGCTTATAGGTTGAATTTGTAGAGGTTTTTGCTCCTGAGGCCTCTGCTGGTTCTTGCTCTGTTTCTCGAATGGCCTTTGATCCTTCTGTTGAAAGGCCTGTCTCTTTTGCTGCCTTTCTTCATCGAGATCTTTCCAATCTCTTTCGATTTGCAGGGCTCTATCCACTGCTTCCCTGTAAGTTCTTGGCACTGAAAGCCTCACATTCATCTTAAACATTGGTTTCAATCCTTCTATGAAGTGACTCAATTTCTCCTCTGGATCACTTCCTATCAATGGCACAAAATAGCACCCTCTTTCAAACGTCCGCACATATTCCTGTACGGTTGAACTCCCTTGCTTGAGGGTCAAAAATTCCCTCTTCAATTCCGATCTTTTCCCCGCTGTGAAGTATTGCTCGTAGAATACTCGCTTGAAATCTGCCCAGGTGAGATTCAGCAGATCTACTGACATCTTGACTCCTTCCCACCAGATCATTGCATCATCCCTTAGCATGTAGATAGCGCACCTTGGCCTATCTAAATCAGACAGTTGGAGGTACTCGAAAATAACCTCCATAGATTTAATCCAACTTTCTGCAACTAGTGGATCAGTAGTTCCACTAAATTCCTTAGGCTTCTGGCGCCTAAATTTCTCTTGGGGGTCGTCGTTACTTGGTCCCCTGCTGCTGGAAGATTGGCCATTGCCTCTACTGTTATTTTGTTCTACCAGAATTCTTAATAGTTGAGCGATGTTAGCATTGTTATCACTCTCCATTTCTTCTAGAGGAATACTGCTTCTAGTTCTTCCTCGTCCTCTTCCTGACATTCTATATTCTATAACCCATAATCCACCATATGCATAAATCAGAACATGCTAAAATAAAAGACAATGCTCTGAAAATAAACTCACAACTTAGAAGAACAGACGATGAACTTTGATCCAGCTAATGGTGCATGTGTTTATCTCAGGAACGTTGCTCTGATACCATGTTGTGACGCCCGAACCCAACGGGGCCACGAGAATTGGGGTAAACAAAATTTTAGAATAAAATAAGGGCTAAAAGACAATTTGTTATAAGCTGCATTTCTTATAACTCAAAGGAAATGAAACACAAGCCAAATTCAAAGATTCAGCAGGTACTTAAATTCGCGCGCTACTGCTAAAACATTTGCGGAAAACAGGGTATTTCATATAACTTTGCAATTGCGGTTTACAACAGCTGCTATTCGATGTAAATATAAAACCATTGCTACTGATTTAATACAGCACAACCTAATCAAAACAATACAACTTAGACACGGAAAACGTAGGCCTTGGATAAACACAACGCCACCCATCTGCTGATTTCAAGTTTCACCTGCTGTTCCTCCATCAGCTGTCGTACCTGCACCATTTTAAAAGCTAGTGAGCCTAAAGGCTCAGCAAGTAAAATCTGAGTAGTAACAATTTCATAAAACGCTGGCTGTTCTTCCATCAGCTGTCGTACCTGCACCATTTTAAAAGCTAGTGAGCCTAAAGGCTCAGCAAGTAAAATCTGAGTAGTAACAATTTCATAAAACGCTGGCAGACATCTGTACAATGCATATGTTAAGGAACTTCAATATACAATATCATTTTCATAAACATTTCAATGGCAGAAACAGGGGAAGATAGCCCAGCTTCTCATTTCTTTCAATTTCATTTTCAGTTGATCATGGCATATAAGTTCTATGTGGTCCAATTCGCACTTTGATCAAAATGACTCCCGATATCATTTTTAGCATATAGCTCATATGAAAGGGCAGTCGACATCTTCGACAACTGCTCACCCTTCTCCTTGGTGACCGTAACCATCTATGCCATAATCTGAAACATCTTTTGTTCCTTAACAATCCTTTCTTTAAACATTCCTGTAAATCATCGGGTTCCATCATTTTAAACATTTGCTTCCCATTTTAAAACTTTACTGAGTATCGAATTCGACTTTGGAAACGTATCGTTAAAATGGAACTGATTGAAAGAAACCAGTCGCAAGAAATAGTACCAGTCGCAAGACTAATACCTGCTGAAATGAATAGTACCAGTCGCAACAAATAAGAATCCAGTCGCAAGACAAGAATCCAGTCGCGAGGTCTTTTAACTAAATATAAAGTGAAACGATGTCGTTGAAGCGATCAGCAGATGGAATAACAAAACTACCTGCTGATCTTACTAAGACTTAAAGGAACGACGTCGTTAGCACATCAATCAGTCGCAAGGAAAAGTGCTAACACGATTATATAAATGAATAGTACCTAAAACGAATAGAGCAACTGCTGAATTATTACTATGGAATGCATCTGCTGATGAACAGTGCATCTGCTGATTTTACGTAGACTAAGCAACTGCTGGATTCTAGCTAAGGAAAATACAGCTGCTGAATTTAAAATCACAATGCAGCTGCTGATTCCTAACCAAAGGAAAACAACTGTTGATATTAATAAAGAAAGACGCATCTGCTGATGAACAGTGCATCTGCTGAAATTTACGAAGACGCTTGCAATATCTAAACAATGATTTCGCTACCAGCCGTCGCTTATCAAACCAGACTTTATACTGATTCAACTAACAACTACTGATTACAAAATCCTCAAATTTCGACATTACAAATTACAGGAAGAACATTCGTAAACGCTTAAAACCATACAGCTGCTGAATATTAACAAGTAGATACAGCTGCTGGATACATAACTCTTCGTCTGTAATATCAAAACAACAACGATGCCATCAGCTGTTGCCTATCAAACCATACCAATGATTCAACCAGCAACTACCAATTACACAGTTATCAAATTCTAATATTACAGCTACTGCAAGAAGAACTTTCATAACATTTTCTGGAAATGAATTCGAATCCTCAGTACACATAAAACTTCATAAACTTTCTGAAAACATACTGGAAGCATTATAATCATCAAAACATCATTTTCGAACCCATCGTTCCTTCCTTATCATGTCTAAATCATTTCAAACATGAACTTTCAATATATCAATAATATATAGGCAAGCAAATCCATTAAAACACAATATATGCTTCAAATGGTGTAGAAAAAGATCAGCTTTTACGTGCCTTAATTGAAGCTTTGCAACAACAGCAAATTCCTGCAGAAATCCTCCCTTTGAGCAACGCACGAATCTTTTCTAAATTTTCTTTTGAAGAGCACTTTAAATCTTTCTTTGCAAATGATGAAAGTCTTACTTTGAAAACATGTTTTTATATGAAAGGGATTAGTGGCAAGCTACTTGAGAAATCAAGCATGACACACTTTCAAAATTTAGTAAAATTCCCTTCATATCATTTTAATTTGTAAAACACCAAACCTTCTCTTAAAGAAATCATTTCACCTCCTTAAAACATTTTCCAATCGATTTAAAATCTGTTCGTGCATCGCTACTTGGAGTCACCTGCTGGAACCAGCCGCAGCGCAAATCTTTCCTGCTGAAATGAACAATTCAGAAAACAACGAACAAATGCTGCAATAGCTGAATGGAATGCGTGTATGCAACATGCTGGAACAACAAACATATAACCATATGCAACACAACAATTACACACGGTAAGCATACACAGCTCTCACACAGAGCAACAACATCACTCAACAATCCAAACACAGCCATCTCGCAATTTATCCAAGCCAGGTTCCACGCTGAGTTACAAGCTCAAGATCCGTACCTCAATTCTGTGCAATAACTACCACAACAAGGAGCCCGAGAGATTTGGTTAGGAACATGCTGAACACACAACGTACATGCATAAATCTCATGGGTCACAAGCACAAAACCCACGGCTGGGAGTTACGACTCAAACCAGCAACTTATTCTAACAATATTACTAACAGGAAGCTTAAATAAAAGCTAGGACTAAGATCTCAACAACAATTCGAAGTTCTACCTCAACGACGCAACACACGGCCGAAGACAGCAACTTCACGATCTCGCTCTAGCCAACAACAGCCTCCAGAAATGGTATAGGATGGAAGAGCTTCTCGAGTGGAATCCAACGCTACCTCAAATGCCCAAAACAACGTTCGGAAACGACGGAAATCACCGGATAAAATCAACGGTGAACAGTACTAGGGTTCGAGAAACAGAGGTCGACAATTGGGAGAATTTTACTAAGTATGGATCTGGTATCTCAATTCGAAGACCAAGTCTTTCTTAAATAAATCTCGCGACTTCTGAAATCTGGTTAATAAGTCCACCGACCAAAACCAGCAGTTGCTCTACAACCATCGGCTGGTTCTCAAATCCAAAAGCTGGATTGTATAACACTCAAAAGCTGATACCAGACGTTGCATCAAAATGCTGCGTTCCAACTTAACAAAACGGCATCGCATAGCTTACGTCATCAAATCCAGTCGATAACCCTCGTGCAATACCAGCCGCAAGCTACAGGAAACCAGACACAAGCTACAGTAGAGTTGACCGTCATTGACATCTACTCTCAGCTGGACAACCAGCAGGCACACGCGAACAGATCCCACCAGCTGGTACCAGACGCAACACTCAAAACGGCGTCGCACCAACTAATCAAAACTCTACTGTTTTGCCCTCAACAAACGAGATAAAGTAGCAGCTGGATACAAACATGCTACCAGCTTTCACTTAACACAACGCATCTAGATTTCACTAAAACGACGGCGTTTAGGAATCTCACGCTACCAAAACACGTTACGACTGGATTTCACCAAATCGACCAGCTCTCACCACGAAACCAGCTTTTACCCAAAATACCAAAAATACGAAAACTTCCAGAAATGCTCTAAACCGATTAATTTCAACCAAATTAATCTTATACAATTCCAGGTCTCACACACAACAAGAAATTTAAACATGTCCATGCCCAAAGCTGTTTACAGGGCCTCAATTCGTATCTCAAACCATCTTGAACCTCAAACAGATCCCACCAGGGCATGGAACCAACGACCTGCTCAAGTCTGCTTCCTCACTGACTCACGACGAAGCTTAACAGAAGCTGCCGGAGGCCCAAATCTGAACGGGGAAAACCATCAACTGGAATTCACGAAGATACTCGAACCTTCAACTACTTCGCTCTTCTTCCGCAAGTTGATCTACAACTCCAAACTGGTATTCATCGAAAGAGCTAAGCAAGACGAACCCAGCGCCACCAATCTTGCACCAAACAACGGAGGAAATCGACGGCAATCTAACGGAGAAGGGTTAGGATGAACAGTACTAATCGAGGGTTCTCTAGAAAGGAGATAGAAAATGTTAGGTTGAAAAATGACTAAGTGTCGATCGCTGCTTAGCATTTAAATCCTTCAGTCAATGCTACAGTGAAAGTGTAACGCCTAGAAATTCCTGAATACGTAGAAATGAGTGCATGACTAGGGGGAAAATAATTTTTAATGATTACATGCCATCTTATATGATTTATTTATGATTTTATGTTGCATGGTGTGCATGTCTTGTTTTTCATCCTGTTTGAGTTACGGACGCGTGGATGAGATTAGGGTCGATCGGAATGAAAATAATTTGAGATTTTTAAGTTATTAGACTTTAAGAATAACTTTATTTTATTTTAAGCAACAATTTGTGAAAATTAGAGTTTTTATAATTATTTTATAGGGGAACCCGTTTTTCGCCTATACGGGATGTTTTATTGAATTTTAAGGTGTTTTAAAATTTGAGGAGGCTTTAATTTTGAAAATTAGCCATTTTCAATGCCAAGTCAAAGTTTTAATTATCTTTTCAATTAAATGGAGGGGCAAGCATGTCATTTTTCCTCCCCTTTTCTTAATTAAATCAATAGGGGTAATCTGTGTCACACTTTATTATTTCAAAACACAAAGTTTAATCAAAAACTAGCCTCTAAAACACAACCAGCCATCCTCCTCCTCCCCTCAAGCAAAAGTTTCGAATTTTCCTCAAGTTTGGTGACCCAAAGCCGGTGGTGCCCCGATCTCGCGTCTACAGCGTCGGTAACTCGCAGATTTACCCTCCATACAAGCCAGGCATGTGATATCAACTTTTTTTTCTTAGAATTTAAACTGTATTAACCTGATTTTAAGGATTCATGGTGTGAATTTTATGCAACATGGTTAGATCTATGCTTTACGATTTAAAGTCATGCATGTGCCACACTTTTTCTAACATGTTTTGTTCCCTTCACGTGAGGCTTCGGTCGTGGATGTTCCTAGGGGTTGTGGCTCGATTCTATGGATTCCTAGGGGGCTCGTGGTGGTCCATGTCGAGGTAGGAGGGTGGCTAGATGGATCGTTTGAACCAGGTTTTGCCGTAGGGGTCAAGGGTGGCGCATCGCGCGGTCGTGTTGGTGCGCCCATTTCTCTCGAGTCGTTCTCCTTTGTGCGTCCACTGTTTGAGCCAAGGCTGGTCAGGTTAGGACCGGATGGACCTGGGGGTGGTCCAACCGGCGGGGCTCTGGCCAGGGTGGTCGAAGCAGGGAGGTCGACGTAGGTTTGTGGCGGCTGGTCGTGGCGCATGGTGATGTGCGTGTGTTAGTGTGTGTAGAGTTTTGGTGAATTGGTTCGGTTCAATTGGAACGGTTTGGCTGGTTCGGTTGGACCGGGGTTGGTTCATCGAGTCTCAAGTCAAAATGTTTTAAATTTGACCCGAGTTATTTTAATTATGGACCTGTTATTTTAATTTCAAGTCGAAGGTCCAATTTTCAAGAAAATAGCCAAATGTTTTAATTTGATTCAAACCTATAAAATAATTGGAGTTGATGTTTATTTTTGTGCTTTTAGTCAAAATTGGAGTCTTTCAATTTTAATTAAGTCAAAATTGATTTTTGGATTTTAATTTGGTAAAATCGGTCTTTTGGTCAAAATTGGTCATTTGAGTCAAAATTGATTAAGTTGTCATTTTAAAGTCAAAATTTGATTAAATTGGTTTTAAAGTCAAAATTGATTTTAAAAACTAGTCAAAATTGATTTTGAATTAGTCAAAATTAGCCTTTGATTTCTAAAGTCAAAATTGAATTAAAAGTAGTCAAAATTAAAAGGTGTTAGGAAATTTTAATGGTGAACATTTAAGTCATGGGCTAAGTTGGGGTTCATGTTAAGTGTAGAAGTATTGGGTCAGATCCTGAACCAGTCCTTGACCGAAGTAGAAAATATAGAAGCCCGTAAATGTATATTTAATTATATATGTAGTAGTCTATGTACGTAAATGTTTTAAAGGAAAGGATTAAATATACATTGACGGGCTAAGCCTTTTAAATTGTATGATTTTAAGAAATGCACGCATCATGAGATTCTATGAAACGATCAGGCATGTCTCTTTTTAAGATAAAACCCGAGGGATTGAAGTGATGTGGCAAAGTTTAATGATGGGAGCTAGCCGGGTAGTCGGGCCCGAGGATCCCCTGTTTTAATATATGATTATGAGCCTATGGATCCATGTGATCACGACATGGTGAAGTGGCAAGCATAGAGGTGTGACGGATCCCGAGGTAAGGTCAAGTGAACCGCACCGTCACGTATGTTGGTTTTTCGACTGATCAGTCACATGCCCGGTCGCATTCACTGATACGAATCATAAGTTTTTCATGTGATGTCATGTCATGCCTTATGTATGTTATATGAAATGTATGTGGCAATATTTTAAGATCATGCACGCATTCACGTTTTAACGTTATTTTATTACAAGTATGTGCTTGCATTCGATATTATTAGTATGTACTTTG
This sequence comes from Dorcoceras hygrometricum, assembly GCA_001598015.1. Taxonomy (NCBI): domain Eukaryota; kingdom Viridiplantae; phylum Streptophyta; class Magnoliopsida; order Lamiales; family Gesneriaceae; genus Dorcoceras; species Dorcoceras hygrometricum. The sequence continues at coordinate 90,506 of KQ988447.1, read as the reverse complement.
TTATGATACAAGATAGAGCAGGCTGAGCCCCTAGGCTCACTAGATTTAAATGGTGTAGGTGATGACCCTACTGAGTTTACCCCGACTGGCAGTGAGGACATCTGAGCGCCTGCTGCAGCAGTACCCCTTGACCGCAGCGATGTTATTCTTTGTGATGATACATTTTTAGTATGATTGGTTTTAAACATATTTATTTTCAGTACTTTTACTCAGTTGGTTTTGAACCGTATGGATGTTTTAACGTTTTAAATATTCCTTTATTTATGATTAACGTATTCTTGAGAAAATAGTTTAGAAATGTTTTGGAAATGGAACGAGCCACACTTTCAGTTTATGTTTTCCGCACATGTTTTAAAATAAATTCTAGGGTCTGGTTCGTTTCAGAAAGTCAACACTGACTTATTTAGATCTCATCGACAACTCAGGTCTTAGCGCTAAGGCAAAATTCCCTCAGATCTGACCTCAGCGATAACTCAAATCTGGCTTCGCTACGCTAAACAAGCGCTACTATCAAAACGGTGTCGCCTAGGAGTCCCGATCAATAACGCTAAACGTCGTCGCTCTATCTCCAGATCTGAAGCAGATCTCACAAACTCAGACCCGCTAATGCTCATCCAGATTTGACCAAATCTGATATAATTAAACCGCACCGGTCTACACCAACTCACGAACCGGACCGGTCCAAATAGTACCGTTGACCAATGCTTGACTTCTCCTCGCTAACCAAATCTGTCCCTCACTCAATACTAGATCTGACTAGCGCCTAAAACGACATCATATGACTTATACTCACCCGCGTAAACCAAAACGACATCGTTCGCTTCCCGCTCACGGTAACTCACTCAAACCAGCGAGGACCAGATCTCACTCAAATCTTAAAAATCCAAATTCAGATTTCGACAAAAAATTCGCCAAGCGTTACTTCTAGTCAAACCCAATAGCTACCAGCACTCAAATCTGATCTATACCAAATCTGAAAACACGAAAGTCAACAACGAATTAACCAATTCTCTCAGGCATGAAAATGCGACGAGCATCATCTCATTGGTTAATCCTATTCAGATCTGAGTATTACGCTAATCACCAAAATACAGATTTATAGTCCTCACAAGAGAGCTGGGCACGAAGAGTATTGAGGCCCTCCTGTGTTTCCAAGCGGAAAGAAGTCAACTCTTGAGACAGAACAGCCGTTTGAACCTGTACCTCCCGCTGGACGTCATTGATATGCGCTCGAAAGACCATTTCCTGACATGCGGTAGATTGTGCGAAAGTGATCTCGAGTTTTGTAATCTTCTGTGAAAGTTCAGATTTGAGCTCCTGTCAGGCCTCGTGCTCTAATCAGAGATAAAACATACAAAAACATGCGGAAGCTACTAAAAAGCGGGTAAAATTTTTGCTTTGGGCCTGACGAGTTAAAACAATATAATTTTAAAATAATGCGATACTCAAAATAGATATCCCAGTTTAAGAAAACAACCACATGCGGGCTACCAGCCAACAACAAACAATATAGCATAACATCAACATGTATCAGACTCCAACAACGAAAAACAGCAACAAAGCACAGGGCATCCCCTGGATAAGAATACTGATACATATAAATATGCTATACGCCACTGGGATACTCTAACCACCTCCTGGGGCACCACCAGCTGGGTTAAAACCTCGACCAGCTGTAAAACCTGGGTTTCCTGAAAAGCAACACAAACAAGGAAAACAACCAAGCCCCAGAGGGACATGGGGTCAAACCCCAGTACGGATAGCAACTATAAAATAGCAGTAAACAGCAAGAATAAAATGAAGATTCTATGCATGAGGAAGGAGACAACAGCTCAACGGAATCTGCAACAGAATATGTGGCCACGGTGAGTGTAAGACATGTGGGTGCTACCAACTCACCACTACTCGCCCACCTTACCAGATGCATCAACAACCCAACCTATGAACTGTGGTAGCTAGCCACTCGGCGCATAGGGGAAATGAGAGTGTGGAATCACCGCTCGCCCTTCCATCCTGGTAAGTAAACAGAACAACAACAACGAAGCAATGGCTGCAAAATCTGAACGGAGATGCACATGCGTGTATGCAACATGCTGGAATAACAAGCATATAAACATATGCGAAACAATAATAGCATCAGCAAGTATACACCACATAACCAACAGTCATCTCACAAAACAACAGCCAGCAATAGCCATCTCATAAATTATCCAAGCCATAACATTGCTGTATTACAAGCTCCAATCCGTACCTTAATTCCTAGCACAATTACCACAATCAAAGGTCCCGAGAAATCTGAATTCCAACCTGTCGAAACACACAGGGCAATATTCTCAAGGGACGCTAATACACAGAAAGCACGCTGGGAGTTACACACACTCAACCAGCTACTGATTCCAACAATACCACTAACAGGAAGCTTAAACAAAGGCTAAGACTAAGATCTCAACAACAATTTGAAGTTCTACCTTAACGACGCAACACACGGCTGAAGACAGCAACTTCGCGATCTCGCTCTAGACAAACACAGCCTCCAAGAATGGTATCAATCGAAAGGGCTCTTCGAGAGGAGTCCAACGCTACCTCGAACGTCCAAAACAACGGTCGGAAATGACGGGAATCACCGGATAAAATCAACGGTGAACAGTACTAGGGTTCGAAGAATAGAGGTCGACAACCAAGATAATATTTTGCTAAGTATGGGATCTGGTGCTTGAAATCGAAGACCAAGTCTTCCTTAAATATATGCGTAAAAGCTGGTTAAAATCATCCACTGACAAAACCAGTCGACGCTCGCTAAAAAATACAACCAGTAGATGCAAAGAAACCAACTGCTGAATTCTCAAACAACGCTAAACAAAACGGTGTCGCAGCGACTAAACAAAACGACGTCGCACCGCTCACGTCATCAAATCTGCCACCAACTGGTCGCCTAAAACCATCGACTGGATTCCTTAGCGCTAACTAAAACGACGACGCACATCCTACGTCATCCAGTCGCTAGCTCTCGCGCAAAACAACCAGACGCAAGCTACAGGAAACAGACGCAAGCTACAGGAGAGTTGACCATCGTTGACATCTACTCCCAGCTGTACAACCAGTCGACACACACGCGAACAAATCCTCGCAGCTGGTACCAGTGGCAACATCCAAACGACGTCGCGCCAACTTATCGAAACGCTGTCGTTTGCCCTCAACAAACAAAATAAAGCAGCAGCTGGATACAAACATGCTACCAGCTTTTACTTAACACAACACATCCAGATTTCACTAAAACAACGGCGTTTAGGAATCTCGCGTTATCAAAACACGCAGCGACTGGATTTCACCAAATCGACCAGCTTTCACCACGAAACCAGCTTTCACCTAAAAATCTCAAAAATACGAAAACTTCCAGAAATGCTCTAAATGTGAAATCTGACCCGAAAATTCCAACCAAACTCTCAAACAGAAATCTGAACCACCAGAATACTCTAAAAACCGATTAATTCCAACAAATTAATTTTAATTACATTTCAGGTCTCACATTTCTCCCCCACTAAAAAGGATTTCGTCCTCGAAATCACAACAACAACTCTGGAAAACAACACAGCAACAAAGTACACAACAGAACTCTGCTTAAAACAAGCCAAGAGTTCAAGATAACTGAGCAAAAAATTTACAACAATTAGGGAAGAAATACAACCCAAAAGCTACAACTACTGGAAATTTAACTCAACAGCTACTCAAACAGATGCGGCCACTCGCGCTGCATCTTTTCTTCCAGTTCCCAAGTAGTTTATTCCCTTCCATGTTTGCTCCACTGCACCATAACCAACGGAATGGTCTTATTTCTCAGCTGTTTCTCTTTTCTGCCAAGGATCTGCAAGGGATATTCTTGATAGCTCAACGACTGATCTAGCTCAACCTCGTCAGTTCCAAGCACATGAGACGGATCTGGCTCATACTTCCTCAACATGGAAACATGAAAGACGTCATGTAGAGAAGACAACTCTGACGGTAACAACAGCCGATACGCTAAAGGGCCAATCCCCTCAACAATCTCATAAGGTCCGACGTAACGAGGAGCTAACTTTCCCTTGCGTCCAAAGCGCATAACACTTCGAAACGGAGAAACTTTGAGAAATACACGATCACCAACCTGAAACTCAAGAGGTCGATGCCTCTTATTCGCATAACTGGCTTGGCGATCCTAGGCAGCTTTCATCCGCTGTCTAATAAGATCCACATGATCTTTCATTTGCTGCACAAAGTCAGGGGCAGATAGCTGCTTCTCCCCCACTTCTTCCCAACCTACCGGCGATCTGCACTTTCTACCATATAAAGCCTCAAACGGCGCCATGCCAATCGTCACCTGATAGTTGTTATTGAGGAAAACTCTACTAAAGACAACGCGTCTTGCCAGCTACATCCGAAATCCAATACAACAGCTCGTAACATATCCTCCAACGTTTGGATAGTTCTCTCAGATTGGCCATCTGTCTGGGGGTGATACGCGGTGCTCATCGCCAATCTGGTACCCAAAGCTATTTGCAAACTCTTCCAAAACCTGGAAGTAAACCTCGGATCTCGGTCGGAAACAATCGAAACAGGCACACCGTGAAGTCTAACCACAAAATCAACGTACAGCTTCGCCATCTTCTTCAACGAGAAGGTCATCCCATAGGGAATAAAATGTGCAGACTTCGACAAGCGATCTATTACCACCCAAATAGCATCGCATCCTCTGCTGGAACGAGGCAGATGCATCACGAAATCCATAGCAATGCGCTCCCAATTCCATTGGGGCACTTCCAAACTCTGCAATAAACCACCGGGTCTCATCCTTTCGGCCTTCACCATCTGACAATTGAAACAACGAGCAACGAAACCAGCAACGTCGCTCTTCAGTCCAGCCCAACAAAAGTGCGGCTTCAAAGCATGGTACATCTTCCGTGCACCAGGATGAACACTATGTCTGCTACAGTGCGCTTCCCGAAGGATCTCCTCCTTCAAATCAATCAAATTGAGCACAACCAACCTGCCTCGGAAACGCAAACAACCATCGGAAGAGACAGAATAATCCTCAAGTTCGCCAGCCCTGACCTTCAACTTCAACTCATGGATAGACAGATCAGTCCTCTGTGGCTCCACTTGGAAAGAAGAAACCACCACACAATCCTCAGCCGGGTAAAATCTCCAACCCGTAGTGTTAAGATGCTCCTGATCCTTAGAGATGTACAACGACGCAAGCATCTCACTAGCCTTCCTGCTCAAAGCATCTTCCACTACGTTCGACTTCCCAGGCTGGTACTTAATCTCGCAGTAAAAGTCCTTTAGCAGCTCCATCCACCTACGCTTTCTAATGTTCAAATCGGGCTGCGAAAACAAATACTGCAAACTTTTGTGGTCGGAGTACACCACAAACTGCTCGCCATACAGGTAGTGACGCCAGATCTTCAACACAAAGACCACCTCCGCTAACTCCAAATCATGGACTGGATAACGAGTCTCATGCGGTTTCAACTGCCGCGAGGCATACGCAATGACTCGACCATTCTGCATCAACACACTGCGAAAACAAATACTGCAAACTTTTGTGGTCGGAGTACACCACAAACTGCTCGCCATACAGGTAGTGACGCCAGATCTTCAACACAAAGACCACCTCCGCTAACTCCAAATCATGGACTGGATAACGAGTCTCATGCGGTTTCAACTGCCGCGAGGCATACGCAATGACTCGACCATTCTGCATCAACACACAACCCAGCCCATTGAGCAAAGCGTCAGAACAAACAACAAATCCACCTGAATCAGACGACAGAGCCAACACAGGCGCAGTAGTCAACTTTTCCTTGAGTAGTTGAAAAGCATTCTCGTGCTGCTCAGTCCAAACAAACCTCTTGTCCTTCTGAGTCAATTGAGTCATCGGCTTTGCTATACTAGAGAATCCCTCAATTAAGCCACGATAATAGCCAGCCAGTCCCAAGAAACTACGAATCTCGAAAACATTCCTGGGACGCTCCCAGTTCAGAACGGCATCAACCTTGCTGGGATCTACAGAAATCCCCTCGGCTGAAATCACATGTCCCAAGAATACGACGCGATCCAACCAGAACTCGCACTTGGAGAACATTGCATACAACTGCTGGTCTCTCAGCATCTGAAGGACAATACGCAAATGCTCCTTATGCTCCAAAGGAGTCTTCGAATAAACCAAGATGTCATCAATGAACACGATCACAAACTAATCGATAAACTTGCGGAAAACTCGGTTCATCAAATCCATAAAGACTGCAGGGGAATTAGTCAGTCCAAATGGCATAACCAAATACTCAAAATTCCCGTACCTGGTATGAAAAGCAGTCTTCACGACATCTTGTTCTCACTCTCAGCTGATGGTACCCTGAACGAAGATCAATCTTTGAATATACCGCAGAACCTTGCAACTGATCAAACAGATCATCGATTCTCGGCAACGGGTACTTGTTCTTGACAGTGGCTTTGTTCAGCTGGCGAAAATCAATGCACATCCGCATTGAGCCATCCTTATTCTTCACAAATAAGATGTGCGCTCCCCACGGTGACATACTAGGATGGATAAAACCTTTCCCCAGCAAATCATCTAACTGCGCCTTGAGTTCTCTCAACTCCGTAGGCGCCAGACGATACGGGGCACGAGAAATCGGAGATGTGCCAGGCACCAGCTCTATGCTGAAGTCAATCTCCCGCCTCGGAGGGAAA
>KQ988447.1:54938-82708 GCA_001598015.1 Dorcoceras hygrometricum | reverse complement strand
CAGGACATGCTCACCAAACCGCAACACACCATCTAACAAAACCTCCTGGGAGAACAGGCTCACACCACCAGGGGTAGAAACAGAAACGGCATCGCACAAAGAAATGGTACACAGATCATGCTCAACAACAAACAAATCAGAAATAAATGAATGCGATGCACCGGTGTCAAACAACACACGCGCAGGAAAATCAAAAACAAGGCAAGTACCTGCGATCACCCGACTCGGTGTCTCCTCGGCCTGCTCCCTAGTGATGGCGTTAACCTGAGCATGCTGGGGTCCAGAGAAGAAAGGCTAAGACGACTGTCCGAACTGCGACGGACCAGGCTACTGAAACGGCCTAAACTGCGTCTCACCTACTCGGGGCTATGGAAACTGAGGAGAACGACCCCTATACTGACCTCCTCGACCCTGAGGCTGGGCCGCGGTCTGCTGTGATCCAGCTGACGGACACACTCTAGCAAAATGCCCGTACTGACCACAAAGGTTGCAGGAGCCCTGCACACCTACACACTGAGTGGAAGTATGCTTTCCACCACAAAAGCCACAAAACTCAGTCCGAGATCCACTGCTACTCGAACTGCCTGAACCAGATGAGCCAGAACCCGACATCTTCTTGAACTGCTGACCTCGGGGTCGAAACCTCTGACGGCCAGACTGCTGCGCCACATGTGGCTGCTGCTGCTGCTGCTGGGGCTGATAGGCTGACTGGGAGGACTGAGAAGACTGTGCTCCCTGAATAGCAGGACGACTAACCTCCGCTACCTGCTGTCCGCGAGCACTACGACTCTGTAAACCCTCCTCAATATCAATAGCAGTATCAACTGATTCAGCATAGCTCTTGGGCTTACTAGTCAAAACCATCTTATATAGCTCTTCATTCAAGCCCTCAAGAAATCTAGTTCGCTTGGCCCTCTCCCGGCCAGAGACATGGGGAACGTATCCCAACAGAGAAGAAAACTTCCTAGCATACTCCCGAACAGTCATGGAACCCTGCTCCAGATGGTCGAACTCCCGCTCCTGGGCGTTCACATAAGACTCGGGCACATACTCCTGCCGGAAGGTCTCGCAAAAACTGTCCCAAGAGATCCCAACACCGGTCTCTAACAAGGTACTCGAAGCGCCTCGCCACCAGCGCTCTGCAGCCTTCCTAAGCAAGAGAGTCGCTAAAATCAGCCGAAGATCATCATCATACTGCACCCGATCAAAAAGACCAATAATGTTACGGAGCCACGAGTCCGCATCCTCACTGGACTCATCACCATTAAAGACTGGAGGGTTCATCCGCTGAAACCGTGCTATCACCACGTCCATCCGCTCCAACGGAGGTGCCGCAATCTCATCTTCCTCCTCGTTGCTAACACGAGTATGACTACGGGAACTACGCCTATCCTCATTCTGTACTGCTGATTCCTCAAACTGCCCCCTACCTCTACCACGACGTCTACGCGGCATCTACAAAAACACTCAACAGGATCAAGAAAAACAGAACAGATACAGCATATATAGCACAACAAGATGCAGCACATAATCACATAGTCAAGCACATGCAACACACAACACTGTGCCTAGACACAAGTGTGATCAAAGAAATTTAGCTTATCCCAGCTTAGGCTCTGATACCAAAATGTCAGGCCTCGTGCTCTAATCAGAGATACAACATACAAACACATGCGGAAGCTACTAAAAAGCGGGTAAAATTTTCGCTTTTGGCCTGACGAGTTAAAACAATATAATTTTAAAATAATGCGATATTCAAAATAGATATCCCAGTTTAAGAGAACAACCACAAGCGGGCTACCAGCCAACAACAAACAATATAGCATAACATCAACATGTATCAGACTCCAACAACGAAAAACAGCAACAAAGCACAGGGCATCCCATGCGAAGAATACTGATACATATAAATATGTTATACGCCACTGGGATACTCTAACCACCTCCTGGGCCACAACCAGCTGGGTTAAAACCTCGACCAGCTGTAAAACCCGGGTTTCCTGAAAAGCAACACAAACAAGGAAAACAACCAAGCCCCAGAGGGACATGGGTCAAACCCCAGTACGGAGAGAAACTATAAAACAGCAGTAAACAGCAAGAATAAAATGCAGATGCTATGCATGAGGAAGGAGACAACAGCTCAATGTAATCTGCAACAGAATATGTGGCCACGGTGAGTGTAGGACATGTGGGTGCTACCCACTCACCCCTACTCGCCCACCCTTACCAGATGCATCAACAATGCGAAACAATAATAGCATCAGCAAGTATACACCACATAACCAACAGTCATCTCACAAAAATCAGCCAGCAATAGCCATCTCAACAAATTATCCAAGCCATAACATCGCTGTATTACAAGCTCCAATCCGTACCTTAATTCCTAGCACAATTACCGCAATCAAAGGTCCCGAGAAGTCTGAATTCCAACCTATCAAAACACACAGGGCAATATTCTCAAGGGACGCTAATACACAGAAAGCACGCTGGGAGTTACACACACTCAACCAGCTACTGATTCCAACAATACCACTAACAGGAAGTTTAAACAAAGGCTAAGACTAAGATCTCAACAACAATTCGATGTTCTACCTCAACGACGCAACACACGGCCGAAGACAGCAACTTCGCGATCTCGCTCTAGCCAAACACAGCCTCAAAGAATGGTATCAATCGAAAGGGCTCTTCGAGAGGAGTCCAACGCTACCTCGAACGTCCAAAACAACGGTCGGAAACGACGGGAATCACCGGATAAAATCAATGGTGAACAGTACTAGGGTTCGAAGAATAGAGGTCGACAACCAAGATAATATTTTGCTAAGTATGGGATCTGGTGCTTGAAATCGAAGACCAAGTCTTCCTTAAATACATGGGTAAAAGCTGGTTAAAATCATCCACCGACAAAACCAGTCGGCCTTCGCTACAAAATACAACCAGTAGATGCAAAGAAACCAACTGCTGAATTCTCAAACAACGCTAAACAAAACGGTGTCGCAGCGACTAAACAAAACGACGTCGCACCGCTCACGTCATCAAATCTGCCACCAGCTGGTCGCCTAAAACCATCGACTGGATTACTTAGCGCAAACTAAAATGACGACGCACATCCTACGTCATCCAGTCGCTAGCTCTCGTGCAAAACAACCAGACGCAAGCTACAGGAAACCAGGCGCAAGCTACAGGAGAGTTGACCATCGTTGACATCTACTCCCAGCTGTACAACCAGTCGACACACACGCGAACAAATCCTTGCAGCTGGTACCAGTCTCAACATCCAAACGACATCACGCCAACTTATCGAAACGCTGTCGTTTGCCCTCAACAAAAAAAATAAAGCAGCAGCTGGATACAAACATGCTACCAGCTTTTACTTAACACAACACATCCAGATTTCACTAAAACGACGGCGTTTAGGAATCTTGCGTTATCAAAACACGCAGCGACTGGATTTCACCAAATCGACCAGCTTTCACCACGAAACCAGCTTTCACCCAAAAATCTCAAAAATGCGAAAACTTCCAGAAATGCTCTAAATGTGAAATCTGACCCGAAAATGCCAACCAAACTCTCAAACAGAAATCTGAACCACCAGAATACTCTAAAAACCGATTAATTCCAAAAAATTAATCTTAATTACATTTCAGGTCTCACAGCTCCTCTACACATTCTCGAGTCTGCACCTGCTCTAATTGAATGTGATCAATAGATGCTCGGAGCTGTGCAGTGGCCTCTGTGTCTGTCGATGGAAAAGCAACAGTAGGCATGTGAATCTGAGGAATGTTATCTGAAAAATGCATATTTGAATCACTGGAAGAAGAACTGGATGAAGTCGAACTTGAACTTGAAGAACTCGAAGTAGAATAAGTTGAACCATCTGAAATCTGCTGTATAAATAAATCAACAAAACCTTCAGTACTCTGACCATGCTGAATAGCATCAAAAATTCCCGTAGGGACTGTCTCTGTATCCAAAACTGACTCTACAACCACTATATCTCTACACGTATTGTATGTTGATCCGACTGGCTGAAGATGTCCAAAAAGTGAAAACTGAACTACATCTGTACAAATCTCAGCCCTGTTCCTCTGAACAATAGCATAATAAGGTCTTCGAGAATCAAGATCTTGGACTGGTTCAATAAAACACAAATAGGGGCAAACGCATCCATGAATGGCCTCTAAGGTAGCTGCTTCCTCTGTTTTGAAATACGTTGCACAGCTACCCTCGCAGGCTTCTGATCTGCACCCTGTACAACTTTACAAGACCCATCAATAAGAATAAGAGACCTTATCCAGCTTGTAGAAGTAACATTCAGATAAAATTGCGCATGAATTCCTCTACTCTGGTCAAGATATCCTCAAAAGAGATTTTAGGAAGATGGTCGTGTCCACTCCAGCTTATGTTGCCTCAGTTGCTCCATCAATTTTATCAATGCAAGGCGATGAGCGTCTGAAAGCAAATCCAAAACTTGAAGATCAATAGCGGATGTGGACGTGCCGGATTCAAAATTTCTACGCCTAGCCTCCAAAAATTTGTGAATCAACATTTCTCTATAATTTGCTGTTATATACAATCGCCTCTGAACAGCTATCTGTAACGAATCAGTTTCTGCCCACGTCAATAGCTGGGTCTTCCTTTGCAGCCAAATCTAAAATTGACTTCAATGCTGCTAAACCACGAATACTGAAAGAATTAAAGAATGAAACTATTTCCTCTATAACAGCGTCTCTCATCTGCACAAGAAACTCTATATCTCCAGAAATCAAAGTAAAAATTTTCTTAGCCGGATTTCCCTTGACCTCCTCCACAAGGGGCGCCTTCCCCTTGTCCATAGGGTCAATCTTCGGAAGGGTGGCCTTGTAACAGTCGACTTCCTTTATTTCTACTCCGTGACCAAGCTCAATTTTTGTAGGCTCTTCAGCCAAGATAGATGGAAGCATCATATATTCCGGAATTTTCCTCAAAATATCATCAATCGACATTGACTCCTCATCAGACAGAGATGTCTCAGTAAGCTTCAGAACCTTGATCAATGGTTCTGTGTCTTCAGACCTCCTCATCTGCTTTCTTCTCAGTATCAGTCTCCTTGTAAACTCTCTCCATCTCAATTGTTTCCATTTCAGTTGTTCCCTCCTTTTCCTTCTACTGCTCATCTGTCGCCTCCTCATCGGAATCCTCTTGCAAAATCAGTTTGCGCTTGGGAGATTTTCTTGTTTGGACAGTGGGGCTCCCACCTGGTATAACAGAAATTGGTACAGCTTCTTGTACCACTGGTACTATCGCCAAATTCTTCTCTGTGGGAGCAGCTCTCCCAACAGTTGTCCTCTTTTTCTTTGCAACTGGCTCAGCAGTAGGATCTGGTCTCCTCTTCACTGCTGCCTTAACCACCTTCTCCACCGCTGGCTCATCCAACACCTCTTCAGCAGTTTTTGACACAGATTTGTTTTTTAGCAACGTAAGTGCCAAAAGTTGACTGTAAGGATCTTCAGAGGTGGGAAAGTCTTGGACTCTCCCAAAATCAAATCTGGGGCTCCCTGTAGTAGAACACAGATTTGAGCGGCAAACCCCTTGGCTTGCTTCGAAGATGGAGTCACCATATCATTTAGAATGTAGAAAAAGAATTTGCTCCAATTTATCTTTATGCCTTTGTAGATAGCTGACATAAGCAGAAACCTCTCGTGAGTTACTACATCAAAGGATCCAGCCTTGGCCGTAACTGTCTTGGCCAGAATATCATTCAAAAAACGAAACTATACTTTCATCTCCTTCTTGCATGAAGTCTTAATCAGATCCCTAGTCACAAAAAATTCTTTCCTTGCCTAATTTATCAGATCTTTAGGCAACTCATCCACAGTTGTCAGCCCTTATGACGGTAGCTCAAATACACCAGCAAACTGATCTTCAGAAATTTCCACAAACTTTTCTTGAACTGAGCTTATCATAGTATTTCCTCGCACAAAGGCGTTGCCAAAGAAGTTATCCAAATCTAGTTCATAGATAACGGCAGAACAACCCAGAAACCCACGGAATCCAGATGACTCTAGGGATTTGAACATTGAAACCATTCCTCTGTAAGAAAGACTCAGAACTGAGTCGAAGTTAACTTGTAGAGAATTCTGAATAAGTGAAGCGGCCATTGGAGTTGTTTGATCGAAGAAAAACGCTGAGGAATGAGATATCTGCAAAAAAAAGAGTACTGAAAGCACAAGAATATATTGCAAGATAAGTGTTAGAAGAAATGAAAATGTCGTATAAAAGAGAGAGGAATACGAAAAGGTACAAGTAAACAGTGTGGATGTGACGTTTCGCATGATGACAACACACGTGTCATTCATCCGATGGCGCGATCAGAATTTGAAAAGGTTTTAGAAATTTTAACCCATACGATTAAAAGTAAAAATATAAGAGCCATTTTAGAATTCATCACAATCGTTGATCCTTTTAATGTATCAGCTAGATACTTTCATATAAGATCACATATAAGTATCAGATGTATATACGCGTAAGCTGAATAGATTTAGATCACACGTATTCAGCTAACTCAGCACTTATTAACTCTGATCTGTTGTTCCTCCTAAAGCTGAGGTTCTCCCAAAGCTAAAGTTCCCCGTTGTTCCCCATGAACAGAAGACCCAAAGCTGAAGTAAACTAAAGCTGTTCAACTTGCAAAATCTCGCACAGACATAGGTTGAGGCAATTCTGAGAGACCAAGAATATTTCAAAAATACGAAAACTTAGCGTTTAGTAGAGGTTTCGTGAAAATATCAGCAACTTGATGATCTGTTGACACATACTCCAGCCGGAAGTCCTTCTTAAGCACGTGATCTCTTATGAAGTGATGCCTTATGTCTATGTGCTTTCTTCTTGAAATGCAGCACAGGGTTCGAGTGATTACTATGGCACTGGTATTGTCACATAAAATAGGAGCTTCAGAAGCATTAATGCCATAGTCTTTGAGCTGATGTTGAATCCATAAGATCTGAGCACAACAGTTTCCAACTGCTAAATACTCTGCTTCAGCTGTGGACGTAGCAATAGATGTTTGCTTCTTAATAAACCATGAAATCAGCCGATCTCCCAAAAATTGACACGTACCACTTGTGCTTCGCCTATCAATCCTACAACCTGCGTAATCTGCATCACTATAACCGATTAGTTTAAAACTGGAGTCTTTGGGATACCAAATACCCACATTGGAAGTTCCTTTAAGATATTTTAAAATTCGCTTTATTGCAATATAATGAGATTGTTTAGGCTCAGCTTGGAATCTAGCACACATACAGACAGCAAACATGATGTCTGGTCTGCTAGCAGTCAAGCAATGAGACAATAAGACCGGAATACAAAGATACCTAAATTGCAGTTCCAGCTTCATCTTTATCCAGTTTGATTGAAGCACTCATCAGGGTAGTTGCTATTGACTATTCTCCATTCCAAATTTCTTCAGCAGTTCTTTCGTATACTTAGCTTAGTTGATGAATATTCCATTCTCAAGCTGTCTAACTTGTAAGCCTAGAAAGAACGTCAGCTCTTCCATCATGCTCGTCTCAAATTTTTCCTGCATCAGTTTAGAATTTTCTTGCATAATATGGGGTTAGTTGACCCAAAAATAATATCATCAACATAAATTTGTACCAACAGAACATGATCATTTTTCATAAATTTAAATAAAGTCTTATCAACGGTTCCTATTACAAAATCATGATCAATGAGAAATTTCGAAAGTGTTACATACCAAGCTCTGGGTGCTTTTCCAACCCATATAGAGCTTTATCCAGTTTGTAGACGTGATCTGGATATGTATGATTAAAGCCAGGAGGTTGTGCAACATACACTTCCTCAGTCAAGATGCCATTTAGAAAGGTACTATTTACATCCATTTGAAAGACTTTGAAGTCTTTGTATGCAGCATATGCAAGAAACATTTGAATGGCCTCTAATCTGGCTACGGGAGCAAATGTTTCATCAAAATATATTCCTTCTAGTTGTCTAAAACCTTGAGATACTAGCCTAGCATTATTTCTAATAACCACACCATCCTCATTCAGTTTGTTCCTGAATACCCATTTAGTTCCTATCACTGAATGATTAGTAGGTCGAGCAACTAACTGCCATACATTGTTTCTCTTAAATTGGCTAAGTTCATCTTGCATAGCATCGATCTAGCTTGGGTCTGCTAAGGCTTCTTCACCAGCTTAGGTTCTATATGATAAATGAATGCTGAATTGAAGTACTCATGCATAAGCTAGCCTCGTGTACGAATAGGAGAATGTACATTACCTATGATTAACTCAGGTGGATGATTTCTATTCCACTGAAGGTCAGATCCGATTGGATTTGCTCCCTGTTCAGCTTGGATGTCTGGCTGTATTGCTTCATTCGATACCAATTGATTACTGCTGTTGATAGCTTGTGTATCTAAAGCTGGTCTAGATACCTCTTGATGGATTGTGTGATCAGCTCTCGCATTGTCTTGTGCATTATTTGTCCATCATCTCCAGCAGCTGGCACACTGGTTGCGATCTGTTCCTGCACTTGGTCAACATTAGTCAAATCAATGACTCTAGTTACCTGTCAGATCTGTTTGCGCAATTTTGATGTCATCGTTTGGTGCGTCCAGTGATGGCTGATTATCAGCTGAATATCGAATATGTGCCACGTCATCACTTGAGTCATAAATCTGGTTTATTCCAGACGCGAACACAAGTCGTTTAAGTTCACAGCTGAATTGGATCGAAAGCTGGTTTTATCGAATACGACGTGAGCTGATTCTTCAACCGTCAAGCTCCGGTTGTTAAACACTCTGTAGGCTTTGCTCACGGCTGAGTATCCAAGAAATACACCTGCATCAGATTTTGCATCAAATGCTGTTAGATGCTTTTGCCATTGTTATGAATGAAACATCTACATCCAAACACCCTGAAATAAGAAATTTCAGGTTTCTTGCCACTCCAGATCTCATATGGGGTTACGCCATGATTCTTATTAATCATCGATCTGTTCTGAGTGTAGCAAGCTGTGTTAACTGCATCAGCCCAAATGTTTTGAGAAATTCCGGAATCAGCAATCATAGTTCGAGCAGTTTCTTTTAAAGTATGATTTCTCCTCTCAGCTAACCCGTTCTGCTGAGGAGTTCTCGCTGTTGAAAGCTCATGCTTCATTCCAATATCTTCCAGATAAGAGGATCGTTTTTTATTTAAAAACTCAGTACCTCTATCACTCGTTATCTGGTCATTTTATAAACGTTTTAAAAGTTTTATCAGCTGGTCAACGGTCTGATCCTTGGATTTTAAAAATACCACCCATGTAAATTTTGAAAAATCGCCAACAACAACAAGGGTGTATTTTGTTCCCCCTAAGTTGATTACGGGTATTGGACCAAAAAGATCCATGTGTAAAAGCTCTAAGCTTCGGGCAGAACTATTACCGCTTTTCTTTTTAAAAGTAGAACGAATATGTTTTCTCAGCTGACATGCTGAACAAATCTTGTCTTTTGAAAAATTTATTTTTGACATACCAGAGACCAAATCAAGCTTATTCAGTTTGGCAAGTGTTTTGAAATTCAGATGGTTCATTCTCTGGTGCCACAGCCAGTTCTTGGAAGAGTCAGCTGCTAGGAAAATCTATTCAGATCCCAGATGCTCTGACCAGTTCACTGTGTAGGTATTTCTCGTTCTGTTTCCTACTAATACTGTCAGACCATCTGGATTCTGAACCGTGCACGTGTGCTTTTGAAAGTTAACTGTGTAACCATTCTCACACAGCTGACTTATACTAATAAGATTATAACACAGATTTTCAACAAGGACATCAAAGATTGAAATGTTACCATGGGTAAGCTTACCCTTACCCACAGTGTTACCGTGTGAGTTGTCACCAAAAACAATTTTGGCTCCTTTGTGTGGCGTCAGATCTGATAACATCTTTGGATTGCCAGTCATGTGCCTTGCACACCCGCTATCCAGATACCATTTGTTTGAGTCCTCCGAAGTTGTGTATCTGTTAACCTGAATTCACAAAAATAAACTTTTGGTACCCAACTTTACTTGGGTCCAGATCGGATTACCCCTTTCGGGACCCATACTTGAATTACCTTCACATTTTTCCCAGTATGGATGTCCACAAGGGTTCGTGCTGAATTCTTGTGTGATCTTTTGAGCTTTGGTTTTGTACTTTGACCATTCAGATCACGCTTGGACTGAACCTTTACCCATTTAGCCTTCGTTAACCATGCCTTTGCTGGTTTTCCATTATACACCACTTTTGAGCTGGCTTGCACGATACCTCTTCTTTTGAGTTGTCCGTTTGTATTCTTTTGATAATCGCTTGGACAACTAAAAAGAAGAGGTATCGTGCAAGCCAGCTCAAAAGTGGTGTATAATGGAAGACAGCTGTGTTAGATTCCATTAGAAGGTTTCAAAATTTTTCATTATAAATACATTTTATGTTTCAAAGATAGGCAGAGCGAATTTAGAGCACTTCTATACTTTTTATTTTGTATTCTGCTCATCTGCTACAACTTTCTGCGATCTTCAAATTGTAAGATTTTAAAGGTTTTATAAGATTTCAATTCAAGTTTCTTTCACCTGAGCACTTCTATACTTCTTAGTTTGTATTCTGATCATCTACTACAACTTTCTGTGATCTTCAAATTGTAAGATTTTAAAGGTTTTATAAGATTTCAATTCAAGTTTCTTTCACCTGTTTCGTTTTAATTTATTTTATTTTATGATCCTGCTACGTTTTGGCTCCTACAACCAATACTTTCAAATGTTGGAATTGTAACCAACCTGGACACTCCTCAAATAACTGTCCTAAAAAGCCAAAGAAAAATCATAAAAAAACACCTAAACAAAAAATTAATGAATTAGTAGATGATATTACTACTGATGAAAGTACTTCTACCAAAGATGACACTGAACCTGAAAATGATCAACCCTCAAAAGGCATCTGCCACTTATGTGTTATTTCAAAAGATAAAAGGGAAGCAATTATTGATTTTGTTCACCAAATCCCAGATCAAGAAACTCAAAAACAATACCTTAATAAATTAAAACACCTAATAATAGATGAATCTACGTCAAAACGTGACCCTATTAAAGAACACTGATGGATCTGTTTTGACAGATCCTGATTAAGTTTTGAATTACACAAAAACTATTATTGTGTTTCTAACAATTCTACTTGAGTGTACAGATTCTAGCTATCGAAGAAGATGATAAACAGTAGAAGAATCTGTCCAGCCGATTGTTCACAATATAATGATTCAGCAGTTGGTTTGGTGTTCATAGAATCGGCAGTTGAATTAGCAATGGAGACGTCCAAAGTTGAATCAGCTGTTCGTAATCAGGCGGAGGCCAAGTTGAACCAGCTGGAGCATAGTGAACCAGCTGGAACGATGACAACCAGCTGCAAGCGCTAAAGAGAAAAGATGAACCAGCTGGTACATGTATTGAGAAGTCCGCTGGAGAATTAGATCGAAGAAGAAGATTCCAATTACAAGTTACTGTTGCCGAATCTGTTAGCAGTAGCGATTATAAGTACTGTTGATGAATCTATCAACAGTCGCTATTCAAGAAGCAAGAAGCAAAGAAGAATCGCAAGGCTGGAGCTGGAACGATGAAGAAATCAGTTGGAGCGCTAAGTGTAGATGACATCAGCAGTTACATCATCATTCAGCAGAAAGCTACAGTGATCAGCAGGAAGATTCAGCAGATGAGAAGAGATGCACAAGATATAGAATCAGCTGTGATGACATCAGCAGTGATGTCATCACAATCAGCAGTTGGCAATCAGCAGATGAAGAGAAGCGCAAAAGATGAAGCGACGTCGTGCTGAAGCATCAGCAAGATGGATTAGCGTTGATGATGTCATCGGTGACATCATCATATTCAGCAGATGGTTTGAGAAAGCAGTCGCAAGAATCAGCAGGTAGCTTGTTCATCCAGACTCAAGTGTGAAGCGACGTCGTAGAGGAGGCAATCCAGTCGCAAGCTACTGTTCACCAGCAGATGATATTTGGAGATAGCGATAGCAAAACGATGTCGTTTACATAAGTTGATACGACAGCGTTTTGCTCTCGCGCTAAAGATTCAGCAGGAAGACTTTGCGTTGATAACCAGTCGCAAGATCCAGTCGCGAGATACAGTTGATCCAGTCGCAAACTTCATTGCTATTATATATCCAGTCGACATGGTATCCAGACGCAAGCAACAGCAGCATCCAGTCGAGAGCTTATATGAACCAGCTGTTGCTATGAATACAGTCACAAGCTCTTTGCATCCAGTCGCAAAGATCCAGACGCAAGAAAAGCAGATGTAGCAAAGCATTGAACCAGGCGCAAAGTATCCAGTCGATGATGATATCAGCAGAAGATGAATTCAGTCGTTGTGATAAATCAGCAGCGAAGCAGTTGACGATTTACGAAAGCTGGATGTCAACTGCTGAGCGTAATTCAAATGGCGAAAGCGACAAGACGCAATCAACGCTCAAGATGGAAAGAATCAATGGCTGAGATTTAGTCGTGCATATTGCCTCAATTCAAGGGAACAAGATTTGTACTATTCTGGGAAATAGTACACTTTAGAGGAGCGTTGCACTGAAATGGAAAGAAGACAAATTAGCCTTATCAAGCGCTGAACAGTTTTGGAATCTATCTAACGGCCATATTTCAAACAGAGGCTATATATTCGAGAAGCGCCATTGAAGAAGTGTTCGGTCGAGAAAGAGTTGTTGTTGCACAAAAGTGAAAAATTAATAGAAGACAACAACAGATGGAAGAACAAAAGAAGATGAAGCAGTCGACAATCATTCTAGAGAGGAGCTTATTGTGTCGACTGCTGAATTTGTATTAGCTAATTAGAGCATTTCCCTAGTTTGTGAGAAACAGAGAGTTTGAGAGATTTCATTGTATCAATCTCACACACCGAGATTCATTCACATCTATTTGTGAATGAATCTCGAAATCTTTTCATAGTTCCCGTCCAAGCACGATGACGTAAAACTCATGTGTATGTATTCAGTCACACAGTTGAGGCTGTTGTGCATTTGTGGAGTCTAGGAGTTCTCACAGCTGCTGGTTGTGGGATTGGGTCTGTACACAAGTTGTAAGATCAAATCTTCTAGTAGTGTATCCTTCCGAGGTGGAAGAAGGGGAGATGTAGGACATTGAGGTCCGAACTTCCAGAAACAAACCTGCTGAGTTTCGTGTTCTTCATTCTATATTTACTTAGCACGCATACACGTTTACAGTATTCAGCACTTACTCTTATTTAGCATTCGCATAAACAGTTCAGCACTTAGCATTCTCGCATCGCATACACAGTTAGCACACAAGCACTTGCAAAGTCTTAACAGATTTATGTTGTACATAAATCTGTTTGAGTTGTTTTAAAATATAGGATTCAGTTCTGGTATTTTCCGCATGATTTTTAAATCATACCAAATCTGTCTCCGGTGCTCTGGTGAGTTTTTAGATGTTCAAGAACAACGAGCTATTGCAGCTCCAAACAGCGCGCAAAATTTTAATTGCTCATTTTAAACAGCGGCTGCTAGTTTCCTCTTAAAATAGGGACCAACAAGTGGTATCAGAGCAGGTTGTTCTTGAACGAGCACTAATTTTAAAACACATGGGCTAGGTTTTAATGTTTTTTAAATATTTTTGAGAAGCTTGTGTATGAAGGCCAGATCTGTTTTAATATAGAACCGGTTTTTCGCTTGATGAACTGTCGGGATGCGCGAGTCTCGGGCAGATGCCAAGTTTCTATTTTCGTTGTGCTGTAAGATCACTTGGAGCGAGGCTCAGTGACAAGCACATGGGGCGAGATAGAAGAAGGAATAATCTGAGTTGTTCTCTGTACTGGTTCTTCATATATTTAAGTAACTCAGTAGCACTTGTTCATTTGAAATATTTTGATGCTCTGATTCGTTTTAAAATGTTCTGTTTTGCGGATTACAGCTGATGCAAAATTTTGCTTTTAAAAATGATTTGAGCTCATGTTATAAAAGCAGGGAGATTGGCGTCACTCTTTGTTAATTTGAGTTATGCATCAGCTCCTGTTTTCAAAATCATATATTCTTGCATACGGTGCTTCCCAAATGCTGTTTTGTTTTTCAAATTAAAACTCCTTCTGTTACGTTGCTTTTGTTGTAACAGTGTAGGGAGAGTTTTATTTTTAATAGAGGAAGACCAGCAGTTCAATCTATTTTTGATTCCCACAAAAAGGGAGAGAATTGTTAGAACATGCATCGTTTATTAAGGTTTTGTGTAAATCAAAAAGGGAGAGATTGATGGATCTGTTTTGACAGATCCTGATTAAGTTTTGAATTACACAAAACCTATTATTGTGTTTCTAACAATTCTACTTGAGTGTACAGATTCTAGCTATCGAAGAAGATGATAAACAGTAGAAGAATCTGTCCAGCCGATGGTTCACAATATAATGATTCAGCAGTTGGTTTGGTGTTCATAGAATCGGCAGTTGAATTAGCAATGGATACGTCCAAAGTTGAATCAGCTGTTCGTAATCAGGCGGAGGCCAAGTTGAACCAGCTGGAGCATAGTGAACCAGCTGGAACGATGACAACCAGCTGCAAGCGCTAAAGAGAAAAGATGAACCAGCTGGTACATGTATTGAGAAGTCCGCTGGAGAATTAGATCGAAGAAGAAGATTCCAATTACAAGTTACTGTTGACGGAACGATGACAACCAGCTGCAAGCGCTAAAGAGAAAAGATGAACCAGCTGGTACATGTATTGAGAAGTCCGCTGGAGAATTAGATCGAAGAAGAAGATTCCAATTACAAGTTACTGTTGACGAATCTGTTAGCAGTAGCGATTATAAGTACTGTTGATGAATCTATCAACAGTCGCTATTCAAGAAGCAAGAAGCAAAGAAGAATCTCAAGGCTGGAGCTGGAACGATGAAGAAATCAGCTGGAGCGCTAAGTGTAGATGACATCAGCAGTGACGTCATCATTCAGCAGAAAGCTACAGTGATCAGCAGGAAGATTCAGCAGATGAGAAGAGATGCGCAAGATATAGAATCAGCTGTGATGACATCAGCAGTGATGTCATCACAATCAGCAGTTGGCAATCAGCAGATGAAGAGAAGCGCAAAAGATGAAGCGACGTCGTGCTGAAGCATCAGCAAGATGGATTAGCATTGATGACGTCATCGGTGACGTCATCATATTCAGCAGATGGTTTGAGAAAGCAGTCGCAAGAATCAGCAGGTAGCTTGTTCATCCAGACGCAAGTGTGAAGCGACGTCGTAGAGGAGGCAATCCAGTCGCAAGCTACTGTTCACCAGCAGATGATATTTGAAGATAGCGATAGAAAAACTATGTCGTTTACATAAGTTGATACGACAGCGTTTTGCTCTCGCGCTAAAGTTCAGCAGGAAGACTTTGCGTTGATAACCAGTCGCAAGATCCAGTCGCGAGCTACAGTGGATCCAGTCGCAAACTTCATTGCTATTATATATCCAGTCGACATGGTATCCAGACGCAAGCAACAGCAGCATCCAGTCGAGAGCTTATATGAACCAGCTGTTGCTATGAATACAGTCGCAAGCTCTTTGCATCCAGTCGCAAAGATCAAGACTCAAGAAAAGCAGATGTAGCGAAGCATTGAACCAGGCGCAAAGTATCCAGTCGATGAAGATATCAGCAGAATATGAATTCAGTCGTTGTGATAAATCAGCAGCGAAGCAGTTGACGATTTACGAAAGCTGGATGTCAACTGCTGAGCGTAATTCAAATGGCGAAAGCGACAAGACGCAATAAACGCTCAAGATGGAAAGAATCAATGGCTGAGATTTAGTCGTGCATATTGCCTCAATTCAAGGGAACAAGATTTGTACTATTCTGGGAAATAGTACACTTTACAGAGGAGCGTTGCACTGAAATGGAAAGAAGACAAATTAGCCTTATCAAGCGCTGAACAGATTTGGAATCTATCTAACGGCCATATTTCAAACAGAGGCTATATATTCGAGAAGCGCCATTGAAGAAGTGTTCGGTCGAGAAAGAGTTGTTGTTGCACAAAAGAGAAAAATTAATAGAAGACAACAACAGAGGGAAGAACAAAAGAAGATGAAGCAGTCGACAATCATTCTAGAGAGGAGCTTATTGTGTCGACTGCTGAATCTGTATTAGCTAATTAGAGCATTTCCCTAGTGTGTGAGAAACAGAGAGTTTGAGCGATTTCATTGTATCAATATCACACACCGAGATTCATTCACATCTATTTGTGAATGAATCTCGAAATCTTTCACAGTTCCCGTCCAAGCACGATGACGTAAAACTCATGTGTATGTAGTCAGTCACACAGTTGAGGCTGTCGTGAATTTGTGGAGTCTAGGAGTTCTCACAGCTGCTGGCTGTGGGATTGGGTCTGTACACGAGTTGTAAGATCAAATCTTCTAGTGGAGCCTTCCGAGGTGGAAGAAGGGGAGATGTAGGACATTGAGGTCCGAACTTCCAGAAACAAATATGCTGCGTACTGTATTATGTTCTTTAAGCTTTCAGCACTTGCATACTTTATTTAGCATACGCACGTTTACAGTTCGGCATTTACTTAGCATCGCATACACAGTTAGCACACAAGCACTTGCAAGTCTCGAACAGATTTATGTTGTACATAAATCTGTTTGAGTTGTTTTAAATATAGGATTCAGTTCTGGTATCTTCCGCATGATTTTTAAATCATACCAGATCTGTCTCCGGTGCTCTTCTTCGTGTGATTTTATATGTTCAAGAACATCGAGCTATTGCAGCTCCAGTTTATAGCAGCGCAAAATTTTTACTGTTTGTCAAATCAGCGCTGGCTATCTTTTTGATCCTATTTTCGGACCAACACTCTAGTCTGCCACTTCTTTATTTTCATCTTTCGAATCTTCTTTGACATGTAAAGACTAATCTCAGTAAGTCTGGCAATAGTTTTGTGAGAGGCCTCTAATGCTACTTGGTTGCTTTTGTACTCCTTTTGTGCTTCAACCAACTAGGAGGTTCGATGGTCGATGTCCTTATGATACAAGGTCACGACATTTCGTAGACCACATTTATCATTTCTCAATAGTTGCAATTCTCGTTCCCGGCACGCTACTTTCTTCTCTAACTCCTCCTTCGTGGCAGGTGACTCCCATCTTACGGTTGCTAACTCGGCCCTAAGGCGACGAATCACTCGACTTTGATTGTCAAGGCTATCTTCTTCATACGAATAGCGGATGTGGCATGAGTACAGGGAATGAAGGGAGTCATTTCCTGATATAAGTAATTGAAAAGTCTTATGACCTCGGATGATGGATAATCATGATATAACTCATGGATTGTGAATATCAGTAGTAGGAATTACAGACTAATAAACAACGTGGTATCAGAGATCCCTACGAGAAGTTACGAAACTTTCCAAAAAATAGCAAAAACTCGATTTTGATGGCCTAAACGAAGGATTTTGGTCAAAAGTGGGTTACATCAGGATGATGTCATGTGTTTTACTCGTTGGACCATTTCAGAGGGGGTGGCACCGGGCCCATTAAAAAATAAGCAAGTTCTTCCAAACCTTGAAAAATTTTACACTTGTGGGTTCCCAGCCGGATTATGAACCTAGCTGCTCTGATACCACTAAAATTTCACCCCAAGACCGAGACACATGACATAGGCGGTGTTTAACAATTATACATTGCAAAACATTAAGCCTCATCATATAGATCAAGATCAGTCTATTACACAATCAATTGATTGTGTTTACAACATGAATACTGGAAATGCGAAAGGGAAATACAGAACTTAATGCATCTTCATCAACACGAAAACATCTCTTTCTCCCCGTCCTCAATCTACTCTTCATTCTTATCTGGGCGGGGAAAAATAAGGGGTGAGTGTTTGGGGAAACACTAAGCAAGTAGGAGAATCATTCGAGCATAACAACTTCATACATACACATTTACTGAATTCGAAGGACATCAAGAACACATAGCAGAGAACAAGTAGCACTAATATTTAATTCGTTTATGTGGTTTACTGATCAGTCCCTAATTTTTACTCTACTAAGGGGGTGAGGCCTTAATCATATCCTATGATTCAGTGTGCAGAATTCTGTAGATCCATATCACGACAGTAATAACAAAGCTAGAAACAGAGCATATTATAATATGAATTTGACACAAAACAAGTGCTCGAATGATAATGCAAAAACAGAACATGGTGTGAACAACATATATCTTACTTCAAATGAATATACAGCAAAAACCCACTTACATTAAAATCTTGAACAAAATGTGGACGAATCTTGAATTCTTTGGACAAAACATTGTACGAAACCTTATGCAACACTGTGGTAGAACTTGCACTCTAATGTAGAAGTGTGTTGGTGTATATCTTCTTGTACCAATACAATGTATTTATAGGTGAATGATGGGGAGGTGAAAGGCTAGCCTTAATGGCCATGTTTTATGGTCATTATGACCATAAAATGTAAATAATGGGGGATATAATGTGATCAAAATTAATGTTACAAATCTGTAATTGATCCTTCAAATTCTAATTCCTTTGAGGTTTTTTTTGGTACAATATCGAGTCTTAATGCATGCTGAATAATCTATTGTATCTATAGTCAAAGTCTGTTTTATTTTTAGTAAATGCGGTTGTTACAATCTGAAAGATGTAGGTTACAAAGGATTGAAAGCTTGCATAGATATGCAAGATGCATGCTAGTATTTTGGGTTCTCACACAAGGTATTTTGATTGAGAGTTGAAATAACAGAGATTTGAAGATCGCTTTTTATCTCTTTTTCCCTTTTTGTCAACTTGTTTATATATCTTTAAATCTTCAAATCTTTTAGTAATTATAGGTTTAGATGCGATCCTAATAAATATGAATATTCTCCGTCATTGCGTCCTGTACCTTTGTACTTATCATTTAATGCAGCTACATACTCCGTATTTTTGCATTAAATGATTCTCCTTTTAATCTCAGTAAGCAAACACGTACTCAAGATTCTTTTCACAATTCTGATTGTTGTTTTACTTATTAGAAATGCTCTTCAAAGTAAAAAGCTCTGAAGCTCTAATCTGTTTTCTTTACCATACTAATCTGTCCTAACTGTTCCAGTAGAGCTTTGATCTGATCTTCTCTTGAACATCTGAGCTTATTTATCCTAAGTTGAGATCCTTTCTGGTATATTTTGCTCTTGTACACTGAGCTGTTCCAGTCAAGCTGATATCATATGTTGAGTTTATATGTGTTAACTTAGCTAGTCCAGCTGATTATTTTGTTATCACTAAAATTACGGTTAAATTTTATTTTAACAATATTCCCTTTTTTGTGATGAAAAAACTTAGATAATTGGATTTGAAAATGAATGAAGGTTTTATTGCGAAGTCTAAAACTTTTACAGTATCATTTATACGAGAAAACCTGTAGGCTAGCTCTAGTACTCATGAACAACTGCTGAAGATCATTCTTTTTGTGACTCCATCTTATTTCCCATAAAGATTCTTTTTCAATTCTTCTTCTTTACTTCCCCCCTTCTCACATCATGGTTGTCTTTCAAACACACCACCACCTCAGCTAGCTGATAGCCAAGAGTGGCGAATTCTGTTATTATTCAACTCAACAGCGATCAATCCTAGACATGAGATCTGCATTGCCTGAACTAAGCACGTCGAATGGCTGCATTAGCCTTATCTTGCTCTATATGGCTTTTAGCACAATGTACATATGCCTAGAAAAATGATCTTTGAGCCTTGCATATCAGTTTTGGAGGATAACTGATTCATATGAAGATTGCTGTCTATACTTCCTAGAGACACAACAGCATGTCTGAGCAAAGGAAGTGACTGCTCATATGACGTAGCCGCTTCTTGAATAGGCTCAACCGGGACAAAGAAGCTCAGGACCAAAATCTAACTCATGTGTTGCAGACACCGGGTCATCATTTAGAATGGTCTCAGCAATGGCTTGAGCTGCAATAGCCACAATTCATTATAATACTACAGATTATATCCTCAAATGTATAGGATCATATCTTTGCTCGTCTGGCATTTAA
This sequence comes from Dorcoceras hygrometricum, assembly GCA_001598015.1. Classification (NCBI taxonomy): domain Eukaryota; kingdom Viridiplantae; phylum Streptophyta; class Magnoliopsida; order Lamiales; family Gesneriaceae; genus Dorcoceras; species Dorcoceras hygrometricum. The sequence continues at coordinate 62,658 of KQ988447.1, read as the reverse complement.
GAGGGAGCCGTATGCTCTACTAGAGTCTTAGAAGTTTAAGTCTAATGCTTAACTGTCTTAGCAGTCTTCTTCTGTTGCTTTTCTCTATCTTTACCAGCCTGCTGCTCTTCTATACCTTGAGCTGGATGATCATCTTTATTGAATGGAGCCGTGCTCCTAAAAACTAGGAAAGACAAGGGACTGGTCCCCTTATATTATGTTGTACAAAGTGAGGACCTGAGCCAGCTATCAATAATGGTTTCCCAGCAAGCTCCTCTCGATGGCTAGAGTGGAGGGCTCTGGCAGCAACGGAAGCCCAGCAAGCTTGGAATTCGTCCAGGGACGCTTAACTACGACTTGTAGTACTTTTTATTTGGATCACCAATTCGTGAGATAAAATCAAATACTTAGTTATGTCAGAAATTCAAGTTGGTCGAATTATGTTTGAAAACTTTGCGTCTACCAAGTGTATACTTTAATTAATATATTAGAAATATAATAACAAGTTTTGTATCATCAAAATCAAGATTGTATCGGTTTGCTGATCAATATATATATGTGTATATATATTTGTTCATTTAAAACTTATTTAATAACTTGCGGATTCAAACAAGAATGAATTACCATTGTGAATTACTTTTTAGTATTATAATCATATAAAATTTTTTGAACTGTCACATATATATTCGAAATCACATTTACGAAAAACAATTCATTAGTTGTAATATATTATCTTTTTCATAATTATTAATGTTTGGACTCCATCTAATAGATATGATAAAACCCTGACTGATTATAGAACTATGTGTGTATTGTTTTAAGGACACATCTACAGTTATCCAACCCAAACCTTTAGAATCATGGACAATCCAAGCATCGCTATCTGTAGCACAAGTAGTTTATTCCAACTTTAAATTTTTATATTTAATTTAAATTTTTTTATCGATTAACCAATCAATAGAAGTACACCTACACTTGGACTTTATAAACACAAGATATATCATGTTTTCATACATTGGCACTATTATAGTAATTTGGGATATTGTATGCATGTCCCTTCAAAATCTCGACATTGTTGAAAAGCTTCATGAAAAACCTATCAACATCCGTTTTTCAAATTTCATCACCTTTATTTGTGAAAACAGTGAGAGTTAATAGATCTTCTTTTATTACGAGCTTTCTATAATATCAGTACCTCACAGGATAGTGTATGTGATTAACTTTATTGATTTGTTTTACAAATACATTCCCCACTTTTTTTCCAAGCTTTTTAAAACATACATAGTTGTTATATTATATTATTAATGTCTAAAGTATTTTAGTCTAGTCGCTTTTCTTGTAAACCTAAATATATATTCACTCTTTTGTGTTTATTCTGCTTTGAACACATACACGTTAGTAAGAATTCACAATTGTTCTCTTAATTATGTTATCATGGTATCAGAGCCTCAATTCATGGATTCTCTTTGCTCTTTTCCTTTGATTCGCCTTTGGATTCTGTTGATTTACGGTATTTTTGGACCCTACTGATTTGGTTATTGGGAATTTTGGATTTTGGAGTTCGTATCTGTGTCTGTTTCATCATGGCCAATCGTAAGGATGATTCACTTCAGTCGATTAGTGTTCAATTCGATGGTATGAACTACATGTATTGGAGCTATGTTATGTAGAATTTTTTGCGTGGAAAATCTATGTGGAGTTATGTTACAGGTGAGTGGGTTAAAACTATAGACGACACGGCAACTGATTATGCGGTGTTGATTGACAATTGGGAGGTTGCCAATTCGAAGATTATTACGTGGATCAACAATTCGGTCACACACTCCATTGGTATTCAGTTGGCGAAGTATGAGACGGCTAAAGAGGTTTGGGATCATCTGGCTAGATTGTACATGCAGTCTAATTTCGCCAAACAGTATCAGTTGGAGACAGATATCCGCGCCCTTCAGCAGAATGATATGAGCATTCAAGAGTTCTACTCTGATATGTCTAATCTATGGGAACATTTGGCTCTCACTGAATCTGAAAGGCTGCGAGTATTTGACCCATATTGCTCGTCGAGAAGAGCAGCGTCTGATACAGTTTCTGATGGCCCTTTGGAATGATTTCGAGGGTTTGCGTGGGACAATTCTTCATCGTTCTCCTCTTACATCTGTTGATTCATTTGTTAATGAACTGTTAGCAGAGGATATTCGGCTTAAATCAGGGCAGATAAGGGTTGTCACACCTGTGCTTCCGTCAGTCTTTGCTGCTCCACACGAGTCTCCGCCAACCAGCCAAACCGATCAATCTGATGGCCCTTTGGAATGATTTCGAGGGTTTGCGTGGGACAATTCTTCATCGTTCTCCTCTTACATCTGTTGATTCATTTGTTAATGAACTGTTAGCAGAGGATATTCGGCTTAAATCAGGGCAGATAAGGGTTGTCACACCTGTGCTTCCGTCAGTCTTTGCTGCTCCACACGAGTCTCCGCCAACCAGCCAAACCGATCAATCCCTAAGGTCTCTCAATATGAATGTGCTTTTTGCAAAGGGAAGGGTCATTGGAAGGCTCAGACACCAACGCCCACCGCCTACTGCTCCATGGACATCTCGTCCACCTCAGTCCAACAATGCAGTTGCTGCCCCATCTTTGGATCCGTTCATGTTTGAGCAGTTTCAATAGTTCCTTGCTTCACAGCTTCATGCCATGCCTGCCTCCTCTCTTAAAGGTCTGTCTTTGTCTGGTAATTCAGGTAAATCGTCTACCTTATGGATCTTGGATTCCGGTGCTTCTCACCATATGTCTCCTGGTATTAATTATTTTGCATCTATTAATTCCGCCACATCTTTGTCTATAAGGACTGCTGATGGGACTCCAATGCCATTGGCAGGAATTGGCTCCGTTCACACATCGCATTTATCTATGTTATATGTATATCATATTCCTAGTCTAACGTTAAATCTTGCATCTGTTGGTCAATTATGTGATTCTGGTCTCTCAGTTATCTTTACTTCTACCAATTGTTGTGTTGAGGATCTGCGCTCTCAGAAGGTGACTGAGACATGCCGTAGGGAAGGGGGACTCTACATCTTGGATGAGCTCAAAGTATCAGTTGTCGCTACCTCTAGTGTGGATTTGTCGTCTTTTCGTTTGTGTCGTTCGTCCTCTGATTTTTATCTTTGGCATTCTCGTTTGGGTCATGTTTCTGAGTCTCGTTTAAAGGTTTTAATGTCCACAGGATTTTTAGGTCGTTTGAACAGTCATAATATTTCTGATTGCAGTGGTTGTAAACTGGATAAATTTTCAGCCTTGCCTTTTAATAAAATTAATTCATTTACAATTGTGCCATTTGATCTTGTGCATTCTGATGTGTGGGGACCCGCTCCTATACCACCAAAGGGGCTTCCAGATATTATGTTTTGTTTATTGATGATTCCACTCGTTATACTTGGGTTTATCTTATGAAATGTCGGTCTGATTTCTGTACCATATTCAATAATTTTAGAGCTCTTGTGAAAACCCAACACTCATCTTTCATCAAATGCTTTCAATGTGATTTGGGAGGTGAATACACTTCTAACGATTTTTCCCTGTCACTTGCTTCCGATGGAACTATCCACCAAACTTCATGTACAGACACTCCTCAACAAAATGGTGTTGCTGAAAGAAAACATCGCCATCTTGTTGAAACAGCTCGTTCGTTCTTGTTGTCCGCTGAGGTTCCTAGTACGTTTTGGGGGGAATCAGTACTCACCGCTGCTCATGCGATCAACAGAATTCCAATATCTCATAATTCAGGTTTGTCCCCTTTTAAAAAGTTGTATGGTCATTCACCTGATTATTCCTCATTGCGCGTCTTTGGTTGTACTTTCTCTGTTCTTCGTCCACATGTTGAACGTAACAAATTGTCTCCTCGGTCCGCCTTATGTGTGTTTTTGGGTTATGGTGTTGGTCAAAAGGGATATCGTTGTTTTGATCCAGTTAGTCAAACATTGTATGTCTCGCGTCATGTTGTGTTTTTAGAGCATATCCATTATTTTCTATTCCTGCTAGTTCACATCATACGACACATTCAGACCTCGTTCGTATTGATCCTTTCGATAGCGACCTCGATGAGGTTCTCTCTGATACTTTGGTTCATGAGGCATCCACATCCCATGCCCCTGCTCCTACGACCACCCAATTGACGGATGAGATTGTAGATGCTCCTCCTCCTCCTCACCGTTAGTCCACTCTTATTCGTAAGTCCACTAAACTCCCTGATTTTGAGTATTCCTCTTATTCTACTTCCTTTGCTTCATTTGTTTCCTCTTTTCATCGTCTTTATGAGCCTTTGTCCTATAGAGAGGCAGTTCGTGATCCCCTTTGGCAGGCTGCTATGGTTGAGGAACTTACTGCTCTACACCAGACTCATACATGGGATTTGGTTCCGTTGCCGTCCGGAAACATACCATTGGTTCTCGTTGGGTCTACTAGATCAAAACCAAATCTGATGGATCCATCGATACAAGGCCCGACTTGTTGCTAAAGGCTATTCTCAGGAGCACGTCATGGATTATGAAGAAACTTTTGCCCCTATTGTAAAAAATGACGATTGTCCGTACTCTAATTGTTGTTGCTTCTGTATACCGATGGAGAATCTCTCCGATGGATGTCAAGAATGCCTTCTTGAATGGAGATCTTCATGAAAAAGTTTATATGACGCCTCCTTCCGACGTTGATCATCAACCCGGTCGCAAAGCTCTTTATGGTCTCAAACAATCACCAAGTGCCTGGTTTGAGAAGTTTTCCACGGTAATCACTTCGCTTGGATTCCTTCCTAGTCACCATGATTCCGCATTATTTGTCAAGCGTACAACGGAAGTTCGTATTCTATTATCCTTGTATGTTGATGACATGATAATTACTGGTGATGATTATGATGGTATTGAATCTTTGAAGTCTGAGTTGTCTCGATGCTTCGCTATGAAAGACCTGGGTATGCTACGTTATTTTTTGGGAATAGAGGTTGCCTATTCTCCAAAAGGCTATCTCTTATCTCAATCAAAGTATATAGCTGATTTCTTTGAGCGTGCTCGTCTCACTTACAATAAGACTGTTGATACTCCTCTCGTGACTAATGCTCGGTACTCTTCGTCAGATGGCACTCCTTTGACAGATGTGAGTCTCTATCGTACCATTGTCGGGAGTTTGGTTTATCTTACCGTGACTCGCCCAGACATTGCGCATGTTGTTCATGTGGTTAGTCAGTTTGTCACTGCCCCTACTACAGTTCATTGGGCTGCAGTTCTTCGTATTCTGAGGTATCTTCAGGATGCGGATTGGGCTGGTGATCCTACGGACCGCAAATCGACCACTGAATTTTGTATTTTCCTCGGTGACTCACTTAGTTCGTGGAAGAGTAAGAAACAAGATGTTATTTCTCGATATTCTACAGAAGCTGAGTATCGTTTCATGGCCTCGACCACCTGTGAAATTGTTTGGTTACGCCGATTTCTTGCTGATATGGGTATTTCTCTTTGTCATCCTACTCCGCTGCATTGTGATAATCAGAATACTATTCAGATTGCACAAAATTCGGTTTTTCATGGGCGAACCAAGCATATCGAATTGATTGTCATGTCACTCGCTATCACCTACAGGCTGGCACAATCACCTTGCCATTTGTTCCTTCTTCTCTGTAGATTGCTGATATGTTCACCAAAGCTCACTCGTCTTCGTGTTTTCGTTTGTTGTATGACAAACTCTCAATGCTTATCGTTGTAGCATCGTGAGTTTGAGGGGTGATATTATTTATATTATATTATTAATGTCTAAGGGTATTTTAGTCTATTAGTTTTCTTGTAAACCTAGTTATATATTCACTCTTTGAGTTTATTTTGAACACATACACCTTAATAAGAATTCCAAATCTTTCCCTTAATTATGTTATCAATACATACTAATAAAGACAGTTGATAATTCACGATGAAGTCCACACTTTCAATATAGATACATAGCTTATTCAAATGTAACAAATATTGTCTATTGTTAACCATCTCACGATCAAGTATGATGTAACCGAATTTTGCTCGGGCAATGAGCTGCCACCACATCAAACTGTCAGGTCGAGAGGTCGGGGTCTAAGCTATTGGAGCTGAACTAGGAGGAAACTGCAGTGAGGTATCAACAAATCTGGCTTTGGCACAATATAGCTCGAGGAATGTGAGAGAACAGGTCGGGAGCTCTCTCCTCGAGGGATGAACAGGTTTGCGCGAAGCTGGATGTTGTTCTGTCAATGACCCGTAAACACAGACACTGATCAGAGGACATCGGGAGTTATTCAGGCGAAGGCCCTCCAATGCCTAAGTTAGCTCGAGAGGTCGAGATGAAGCAAGAGAATATAGAGCTCAAAATATTTAAGTATATTGAGTGAGTGTAAGCCAAGACATATCGGGGTATTTATAGGAGGGGTCTTATGCCCGTGGCGTGTACGCTACCCTGTTAACCATACATTGAAACACCCTACTCCCATTTTCTAATAAATAATGTTGCGAAATTTTTTTAAAAATAATAATATAATTAATGTAAAATCTTTGACCTATAAAAACAAATATTTATGAAGAGATTAAAATAGCACTTACTAATAAAATAATTGAAGGTTTTAGGGATTTATACCAATCTTGGAGGCTGTGTTGAGCTGGAGCGAGAACACGAAACGGCTGAATTGAGAAATTTAAGCTTCTAGGAATTTTGAAGGGTTATTGTCGAGGAAGCTTCAAAGGCAGTAAGCTTGAGTTTTTGCTGGGTGTGTCTTTGTTGAGAATATGTTAGGTAATTCGAAGAGGAAAGGTACGATTGAGCAGCCCTTAGCAGTTGAGCATGAACATGGATATTGTTGGATCTGTTTTGACAGATCCTAATTAAGTTTTGAATTACACAAAACCTATTTTTGTGTTTCTAACAATTCTATTTAAGCGTACAGATTTTAGAAACGAAGAAGACGATCAGCAGCAGCTATATTTGTCTAGCAGATTGGTTCGCAATATAAACAATCAGCAGTTGGTTTGGTGTTCATGGAATCGGCAGTTGAATTAGCGATGGAGACGTCCAGAGTTGATTCAGTTGTTCGTAATCAGGCGGTGGCCAAGAAATCAGCTGGAGCATGATAATCCAGCTGGAACGATAACAACCAGCTGAAGAGCTAAAGTGCGAAGCGAACCAGCTGGATCATGTATTGAGAAGCTTGCTGGAGCATTAGATCGAAGAAGAAGATGCGCAAGTTACTGTTGACGAATATGTTAGCAGTAGCGATTATAAGTACTGTTGATGAATCTATCAACAGTCGCAATTCTAGAAGAAGAAGAAGCGTAGATGGAGTTGGAACGAAGAAGTTCAGCACGAAGCTACAGTGATCAGCAGATGAAGATTCAGCAGATGAGAAGAGGCGCTAGTTATGGAATGAGCTGTGATGACATCAGCCTTGATGTCATCACAATCAGCAGTTGGCTATCAGCAGATGAAGCGAAGCGCAAAAGCTGAAGCGGTGTCGTGTTGAGATTCAGCAGATGGATTAGTGCTGATGACATCATCGGTGATGTCATCATATTTCAGCAGATGGTTTGAGCAACCAGTCGCAAGAATCAGCAGGTAGCTTGCATCCAGACGCCAGAGGAAGCGACGTCGTAGAGGAGATATTCAGTCGCAAGCTACTGTTCATCAGCAGATGCTATTTGGAGATAGCAATAGCAAAACGATGTCGTTTACATAAGTTGATAC
>KQ988447.1:19146-54443 GCA_001598015.1 Dorcoceras hygrometricum | reverse complement strand
AAACAAATATGCTGCGTACTGTATTGTGTTCTTTAAGCTTTCAGCATTTACTTTAGCATTGCACGTTTACAGTTCAGCACGCATTCATTTGAGCATATGCATTATAGTTCAGCTGTTAATTAGCATCCTTAGCATCTCATCAGCACACTAGCACTTGCATAGTCTTGAACAGATTTATGTTGTACATAAATCTGTTTGAGTTGTTTTAAAATATAGGATTCAGTTCTGGTATTTTCCGCATGATTTTTAAATCATACCAGATCTGTCTCCGATGCTCTGTTTATTGTAAATGTTCAAGAACAACGAGCTATTGCAGCTCAAGTTTGTATCGGCAGCGCGCAAATTTTCAAATGGTTGTCAAAACAGCGGCTGCTGATCTTTTTGATCCTTATTTAATTATAAACGGACCAACAAACGAGTACTAAATAATATAGTGACATGCATGAAAATATTATACTCAAAAAAAAAAATTCTTTCTAAAAAATTAATGCATAACATAACTTTCCTCAAATTATTTTCCTTGAAAACCATGCACAAGAAATAAAGTCGCTAAAATAAACATATTTATGAACTTCGTTTCCCGACGGTGGACCTTCTACATCAAGTCACTTGATCAAGCTATATCAAACCATAGTACTAGACTGGAAAGACCCAATACTTTTCTAGAACCCAGTTCCGTCAAATGTAAGACACCCGATACTTTTTCGAAGTCCATTACGCGTCAATTTGATATGGCCACACGGTACTTTTCGGACCCCATATCTGTAATAACTAACCACACGCGTCAACAAGCCCGACTCTTGTTGGCACCAAGTCAGACCTGCTCGGCAATCTGTAAGTCGACCTGCCTGGAAAAGTACTTCAGGTCCCGACTAGGACTTCACATGGTCCTAAAATTCAATTCTTCGTCTAGGAACAGCTGGGGGGGATACTCTTGATACCTCATACATCACCTCAGGCCCGAGGACCTTCATCCGTCAGAACACCTCTTACCCCGAGGTGGCCCTCACCTCTTGCAGCGACACCTCTTTCAGGAACACCTCTTGACCCGAGGTGACCATCACCTCTTGTAGGAACACCTCTTGCCCCGAGGTGACCATCAGTTCTTCCGAGAAGACCTCTTGACCAGAGGTGGCCATCAGCTCTTCCAGGAACACCTCTTACCCCGAGGTGATCATCGCCTCTTACAGGGACACCTCTTGTACCTCTTGCCTTGAGGTGACCCTCACCTATTGCAGGAAGACCTCTTGACCCGAGGTGACCATCACCTTGCCTCCAGGAGTATGACTTATCTACGCTTCTCTTAACTTTAAAACCGTCGAGGATCAAGGAAATAATCTCGCCCAAGATAACCATCAAATCTGTGCGTGATCTTCGCCACGAGAAACGCACCAGCGTATCACACGCCGGGTAATGCGCCCGCAGCAACCACCTAGCCCCTCTATATATACTCAGGTATGCCTCACTTTACATTCATTCACAAACACACAAGCTCTCTACTTTGTGTTCATACTTGCTTTCTCTATATCTTTTCGACCACTCGAGTTGACTTAAGCATCGGAGGGGTTTCACCGAAAACACTTCCGACACCCTCTGACCAGTGTTTGTGGTTGCAGGTCGTTGAAAGGAAGACACCCAGCTCATTCCCGAGCTCCTGACCTCCAAACAGATCTCACTCAACTCTTTCCCCGAGGACAGAGCTTCTGAGCTCCCGACGTGGTGCCAGCTCTCCGACTGGAAAAAAATTCGGTTACATCAAAAATAATTACAAGAAATGTCTAAGTTAAAATAACAATATTTCTTGTAACAATCTAGGATACTCCTGTATATTGTAAAACTATTCAACACTGGAATCAGAATTAGTATTATTTTTTAAGTGGTAGAACGAAATTATAGTATTACACGTTATAATAACACAAATAAATGACTTCTTTTATAATATTACTTTTCAAACAAGAATGAGAGCTGACTTTTAGCAAAACGTTCAATTAGCTCTATGTATATTATTTTAGTGCATTATGAGCACAAATGTCAATTGTATTGTCGTTATCATGACACATATTAATAAGGCCAGAAGAGAGAATATTTAATGTTAATAGTTGAATGACATCGGCATTGACGATACTAAAGACGAGGAATAATTATTAATCTCGAATTAGTTTTCTGAGGTGAAAACAAAAAAGAGATATGTAATGTGGTTATTTAGTTGTAAATGAAAAATATCTCTACCAATAATAATGGTTGATTAATATTTTATACTATCATTAGTAGTAGAGAGATTAGTTCTTAAATACAAATAAAACTATATGTACTTAAATATAGTATTTTATATTTTTGTTTAAAAGGTTAGTTTATTAATGGGCTAACCCCTTGTATAGGTCAGATGCCCTTTGACCTATACAGATTTTAAATCGAGGGATATGCTCGGAGAAGAGGACTTATATAACGAACTAACTTCCAGAGCATACCCCACAATATTTCAGAGGGGAATATGCTCCACACGAGAATCGAACCCGTGAAGTAACTTCCCGCATCACCTTAAATCTTACTAACTCGCCTGTACTCTTGGAGACTTAAATATAGTATTTTATAGCATTAATTAGTAGTGGTAGAGATATTCTTCAGACATGTGGTCTTCAGGATGGAAGATGCATTTGTCTACAAATATAATTATATTATCTTTTTACGTACGTTTTTCTTTGATGAAACACAAAAACCGGTTTTGTTCATTTGTTTAGATTAAACTTCTCTAATTATTTACAAATAGGGCTTAATTACTACAATAATTTGAATTCTTGTACAATTTGAACCTTTTCTCATTTTTTTTATTTTGAAAGTATTATTTTTATATCGACCCGATCTATGAAAAGTATTATTTTTATGTAAAAAAAATATTAATTTTCATGCTAAAAGTATTATTATATGACTTGGTCGATCCGTCTCATTATATAAACCCGTGTGACCGTCTCATAAGAGAGTTACTCATATAATTATTGCTTCCCAACAATGACAAACACATGTGTGGAACCGTTTTAGATATCAGATTTCGTGAGATATTACTCGTTATGCTAAACGTATTACTTTTAGTCATAAATATGACCCAAAAAAAGTATTATTTTTTTTTCTAAAGTATTAATTTTAATTAACAAAAATGTTTTTTATTTATCTTTTTATAGTTGTTGATTGTTAGAGAATCATATTACCATTACTGAGAGAATCACATTTTGGCAAAATGCATTTTGTCCATAAAAGCCACGCTGCCGATTTCACCATTCCTTTTTGGCTTTTTCTTTATTTCGGGGGGGTCCATTCCTTTTTTGTTAGGTGAGTCCGCTTTTCTCACTTGTAAAAGAAACAAATATTTTTTTAAAGAAAGCCATTCTCGAATGGCAATGGGGACAAAAATGTTATCCAAAACGAGTTAGCAGTATCATAAACAATTTCAACTTAGTTTAATTAAATAAGACCAAACCACAATAATGCACTAAAAAATCCATGCATGTCCACGTACCAGCAACTACTAAACCCTATAAATTACGTTCACCTATATGACTCTCTTACCACCAATTCCTCGGAAGAAGCATATGTCAATGGCGGATCAAGATGACCCGATGGCACCGAATGCCGGTTCCACCAATCGCAAAGCTTCGTGGGGCCGGCTCCGCCGCGTCGACTCCTTCAACATGGAGGCCGGAAACGTCTCTTCCAAGCACGCAACTCACGGTGGCTCCTCCCACCAGGTCGCTTAGTACTCCTCAGTTAGCGAGTGCTCACCATATCAAAATTATATATATATATATATATATTGATGTGCGTGCATCTATTTTTTTCATGGTGTGCAGGCGAGTTGGCGCACGACATTGAGCCTGGCATTCCAAAGCATGGGAGTCATATATGGAGACATCGGGACCTCGCCGTTGTACGTGTATGCCTCGACTTTCACCCATGGGATTCAGCATAAGGATGACATACTCGGGGTTCTTTCACTCATCATTTACACCATTGTTCTTGTCCCTATGATCAAATACGTTTTCCTTGTTTTGAGGGCTAATGACAACGGAGATGGTATGTTTTCTATCTTATTCTGAACCATTATTTCAATTTTTCTGATTTTCTTTTTTTAAAAAACACAGAACACTGAATATTTAGACCCTTTATTATTTGTTTGGCTGAGACCAGTTTGATACATCCTTAGACTTTTTTATTACATCAGTGTGTAGAAGGACTGTATAAATTGAACCGTCGGTGTTGGTAGTCAATAAATTTTTATTAGGAGACTTCCTCGTAACATAGTTTCTTCAACTATATTTAAAAAGATTCAAACTTTGACACGTTACATATGAGTACGACAAATACATGAACCGGTTCTCAAAAAAATATTTGTTTTCGAAGTAGTAATTAACCACACACACGATTGTAATTTTGGGGTATTCACTTCTATGCTCTTTCTGCTAGGAGGAGAGTTACAAATTAATTATTAAGTTGGTCTATGTTGGTTTTTGTTTCTCTGGCCCATGAATATTTTATTTTATTGTAATAAATTGGTTTATTTTGTTATTTTACTAGACCAGGGTCATATCATTATATTTGATATCATATTTGCATCATGTATTAAGAAAATGTAGGATCGAGTGTTTGCCATTTTAACAAAAGTTATAGCTGATGGTAGCAGTGTAACTCCAAATTTTAAAACGTATAGCAATTCAAGTGTTACGATTCGATCGCTCTACCTATCTGTAACAATTATTGCACTTCAACAATCACTCTCCGAATAACTGCAGTCCTTGCAATCAATGAGAATCGAACTTGTGGCCCTGTGATCCGATCCGATCCTATCAAAAACTCTTCAAAGAACAAATTAAAGCACATCAGCCAAACTTTGACTAATCTTTGAATCTATGTCAACTTGTTGGATTAATTTTTTTGGTTCTCTGTTTAGACTTTGTGTGAAATGACAGAATTTTAAATCACAAAAAATATGCCACAATTTTTAACTTATTGGATGAATTTTTCTTGTTTACACCAAGTGTGAAGTCACGGGTAACTAAATTGACCATTGAAGGTGCATGTTTGCAGGCGGTACATTTGCCTTGTACTCCTTAATATGCAGGTATGCTAATGTCAGCCTGATACCGAATAATCAACCCGAAGACGCCCAACTCTCAAACTACAGACTCCAAACCCCATCGGCGCATCTTCGGAGGGCTCAGAAGATAAAAGAGAAGCTTGAGAAGAGCAGAAGTGCTAAAGTCGTCCTTTTCCTCGCAACGATTCTTGGGACTTCCATGGTTATTGGTGATGGTGTTCTTACACCCTGCATCTCAGGTATACACATATTCACCTACATGATGAGTGTCATTGAAGTTGTCCTAAAACTTTAGATACTTTTTTTGTCTATTTTACATATCCGATTTCGGGTTAACTCCAATAGGCTCACAAAAATTTGGTTTTAGACATGCATTGCATTTTAATATCGGTTATTTTGGTTCAACTGTTGAATATATAGATCGAAAACGTCGGTGATTCCGATCCCACGTCAATATTTTATAATATCATGTCAGCATTTTAAGGTGCAAAATCGGCAGCGGGACGAAAATAACTGAAATTAAAAGTATTAAACACCGGAAACTTAGTGAGACAAAGTCAAATTTGAAGTTAATGGACAAAAGAACTAGAGCAATGTTATATGCATGTCAGGTTATACATTGGATGATATAATGGGTTTGAATGAAAATATTTCTTTCAATTAAAGTTTATTTATTCTAGTTTGTAATTTGAAACACATGGTGTAAGCCAATCTATATAACCCAATGTGTATATGTAGCATTAAGAAAACTATACCCTACGTGGGAATAAAGTGTGTTTCTAGATACCCTAATATATTTGTTGGTTGATTTGACAGTCCTTTCAGCTGTTAGTGGAATCAAGGGTGTGAACCAAGGTAACTTCAATTTTCTTATCTGTATACTTTTTTTTATTATGCACTGCATGAGTTCTTGATTTATACTAATGAACAATGGTGTACTCTTATAACTTTTGGCAGATACTTCTGTCTATATTTCGATCGCCATATTGATCGTTCTCTTCTGCGTGCAACGTCTTGGCACCGATAGAGTTGGAAGCACCTTCGCTCCGGCAATCTGCTTATGGTTTTTGTTCATAAGTGGGATCGGTGCCTACAACTTATTCAAGTATGAACCGGGTGTGTTGCGAGCTTTCAATCCGATGTACATCATGAGATACTTCCGGCGAAACGGTCACGCTGCCTGGGTATCTCTTGGTGGAGTTGTTCTTTGCATCACTGGTAATATTTATTCACGAATACTGTGTCTTTTTCTATTGGGGAAAGTTTCAAATATTCACCGGCATTACATTTCTAAATTTCAATAGGGACCGAGGCCATGTTTGCTGATCTAGGTCATTTCAACTTGCTGGCTGTACAAGTAAGTATTGTCACACCATTATTTGTCACACCATTATGCAGGTTAGAATCCTTCAATATTGTGTCACACCGTACAATGAATATCTATAGCAACTAGTTCGTATTCGTGTGCTCTATAAAAATATTAATCAATGTTGTTGTTGATGCAATTGTAGCTTATTATAAACCTTTCAAATATATTTCTCGTTCATTATTTCTAACATTGATAACTTTTAGATCGATCGATGATACACTTAAAATTTCGGTCTCTGGCGTCCGTTGTGTTTGCAGTGAATTATTAGAACCATGTCTCGAATCTTGATATAGATGAAACAATTTTTCACTAGACAACCACAAAATCAACGAGTCATGGAGAGGAGTGTATCCCTATCACTTCATAGGAGGAAGCACAGCTATTATCTTGAATTCATTATTTTTTAAATACAAAATTAAATTGTTGAAGTGGGTCCATTATCTCTTACGATTTATCAAGTTTAAGAATGATAGAGCCAAGATTAATGGTGTCTTTTTTTGTTATAAAATTTTGTTTTGGTCCTTTGTTAGCTTACAATTATGGTATGACCCTATCTGAATAGCTCAATTCAAATTATAGTATGACTCTTCATTACTCTTTACTAGTTTCATCCATACTTCATATTAACCATTAAAAACCTATACAAGCATGCAACACGGATCGAGTAATATTTACATGAATCCTTGAATCTGATGCATGAACGAAAAGTAGTATTTAGCCTACTTGTGATTTCATTTGAAGTGAAAATTTCGCCTATTAATTTGTCTCGAAACATGAAAGGAATTTTCTTTGTTGTTTCACTTTAGATAAGCTTCTCAGGAATTGTTTTTCCTGCTCTCCTCTTCGCTTATATTGGACAAGCTTCTTACCTTTCCAAGTTCCCTGATCATGTGAAGAACACATTTTATGACTCCATTCCAGGTTTACATATATTCTTCTATAGTACACACATTGCTATATCTCACCTAATTTTTCTATCAACTTTGAGAGTTGTATCTACATGTTATGTTATACAGGTCCGCTTTATTGGCCGACGTTCGTCGTGGCTAACGCCGCGGCCATTATCGCTAGTCAAGCTATGATATCTGGAGCATTTGCCATAGTCTCCCAATCCCTCAGCCAAAGTTGTTTTCCAAGAGTAAAAGTTGTCCACACTTCTTCTAAATACGAGGGACAAGTCTACATTCCTGATATTAACTACATTCTCATGATCGCTTGCATCGTCGTGACGTATGGCTTCAAATCGACGGAAAAGATCGGCAACGCCTATGGTAAAAGCATCAAACTAACTTAAATTTTTGTTAGATGCCATAATATATATGTTAAGGGAAAGTTGCATTTTCAGTCCGTTATTTTTGTCCTCGTGCATTAGTCCATTTTATATTTAAATTGCAGCCTTCGTCCTTTATATTCATTTTTTTTGGCATATTGGTCCGATTTTGGCCGAAGAACCCCTAATTGCCGGAGTTTGATGGTTTGACATTGAAGCTTGCTTATGCCGTATCAAAATTGTGGATCTTTCAAAATTGAGTTTGAAAATCTTTTATTTGTAGAAGATGAGGAAACTCATGCTCTTGATTCCCTTTGAACCGTTGCTTGAAAGATACCAATGTTTATGACAAAAAGGTAAGTTTAAGAGTCAAATCATCAGATTCCGGCGAGTTGGATATCAGACCAAAAATACCAAAAAAAAAATATATAGGACTAATATTGCAATTGGACAATGCAATAGATTACAATTTCAAGATGACAAAGTAGCTGACATTAATAACATAAATGTATTTTCTACTATATTGTGTCAATGAGACTCATAAAGGAAGTATTTCCTAAAACCAGAATTTCTTTAACATAGTAAAATGTTCATAATATTGTAGGTATAGCTGTTGTTTCCGTGATGTTGATAACAACCTCTCTCGTTACATTGATAATGCTATTCATATGGAAAACGAAGATCTGGTGGATCTGTTTGTTCTTCTTGCTTTTCATGTCCGTGGAGCTCGTATATTTGTCGTCCGTCCTTTACAAGTTTAGCCAAGGAGGGTACCTCCCATTGGCTTTCTCTTTGGTACTTATGGCAGTAATGGGGACATGGCACTATGCACAGCAACAACGGTACATGTTTGAAATGAGAAACAAGGTTTCAAGTGTTTATGTGAGGGATTTGGCGAAAAATGCCGACGTAACTAGACTACCCGGCATTGGTCTTTTGTACTCGGAACTTGTACAAGGAATCCCACCAATATTTTTGCACTTTGTTTCAAATGTCCCTTCCATTCATTCTGTTGTAGTGATGGTCTCAATAAAGGCCATTCCAATCAGCTACGTCACGCTTGATGAGCGGTTTTTGTTCAGACAAGTCGAGCCTAGAGAGAGCCATGTTTACCGGTGTGTGGTAAGGTATGGATACAAGGACGCAATCGAGGAACCACACGAATTCGAGCGACAACTAGTTCATAACTTGAAGGATTTCATAAGGCATGAACATTTCATACATGATGGACTCGTCGAAAATGAACCGACACACGAGGATGAGCATGAGAACGCGAGAAAGTCGACTTCTTCTGCAGTGGTACCCACTGTGGAATCTATACCGGAGCACCATAATAACACCACTCGTATTTCGTCAAGTTCGATTCAGTCTATTAGCTCGGGTAGCCGGAATGTCAACATCCCACCTGCCCTGATTCAGGGAGTTGAAGAAGACATGAAATTTGTTGACAAGGCAATGGAACAAGGTGTGTTTTATCTAATAGGAGAAGCAGAAGTGGTTGCAAAAAAGGACTCATCTCTGCTCAAAAAGATTATAATAAACTATGCCTACACTTTCCTGAGGAAGAATTTCAGGCATGGAGGAAAAGTGTTGGCTATTCCTCAGACAAGGCTTCTTAAAGTTGGAATGACCTATGAAATTTAAGTTTTCATTATTTGATAACGTTTGTTTTTTACTGCATATCTGATATGAATATTTTGTGTTATTTCAAATGATAGGTCTACTAGAGCAAAAGCAAAGCACATTGTTAATGGAAGTTAGAAGAAATGAAACTAAGAAAATGCATCTTGCATTCTTGTCTTTGCTCTTTATTTCGACGCTTTTTATATGTGTAGAGGTGGAAAACAATAGCAGAAAACAAAATATTCTCCTGATATGATCAAGTCCTAATAATTTTATTTCATATATATGGTCTTAATTAATCAATCGACCAATTAAAATTTTACTATATATATATTTTTTTATGTATGATCTCAATAAGAAATTTATGATATTTATTATAAAATATTGAATCTCATGTTGCCATGCTATCTATTCCAAGTTTAATGACTCACTTTTAATAAAGGAAAATTGAAATCTGAATATGTATATCAGTTGTGATTCTGATTCTCTACTTTATCGCATTTAGTCTTAATCTACTATATTTTTTCATTTTTTCTGAAATTTAAGTCATTTATCCGATACAACGAAGATGTCGAGACTCCGATCATGTTTCAATGAAAGATGATTAAGAAACAATTCATTTAAAAACTTTCCCAATATTTTTATATGAGATGAAATTTAGAAGATTTGGTTTTCTATAGTTATTCAATATACAGATTTGATAATTTTTATTGACTTTTTTTAATTGATAGACTTTTGTGGAATTGATAGGAATTTGTAGACTTTTATGGAATCTCATGGAGTTATAAAAGAATTTAATGGATTCCACTGAATTTTATAGATTTTTAAAGAGATTTTTATGTATTTGTAGGGAGTTTTCATGGATTTATTTGTTAATATATATTATGAATTTATAATTTTAATTTTTTATAATGATTTTTTTTTAACTTATAAATATATCACATATCTTTATTTAAAATAAATATTTTATTAACATACTGCATAAAAGAATCACAAATGTTAAAATACTAACATACTGCATCTCAATTAAAAATTATTAATAAAATATTGTTTAATACATAAAACTCAATTTTTCAATCAATTAAACACTATGTTTTTAAATAAATAATAAATACCCAACACAAATAAATTTAGATTAATATCTAGTATTTATTCATTAGAAGTACCTAAGGTTCATTATTGTTGCTATGATCAATATCACTCCACATTTGATTGGCTATTGTATCTCTCCATGCAGCATTTGCTCATTGTTGTTCTTGGGTATCAAATACTTGATCAAGATTGCTATCTTCGTAAACTTGTTTTAATGACGGTGCTGGACTTCATTATCTACTTCAATAGGAAATGCATCAGTGCGACACTCTTTACGAAGAAAATTGTGTAATCCGGCACAAGTCAATACAAGTTCCGCCTGAGTTCTATATGGAAATGGAGGAGCTTTTGAATATTTTGAAGCGTGATTTGAATATACCAAACATCCTCTTAATAACTTTCCTCAAAGAATTATGACGAATATTGAACAACTCTTTTGCATCTTCGGGATGACGACCTTGGCCGATGAACTCTTGCAGGTGACAACGCACACCTCGAAAAGGAGCCAAGAACTGACGTCGATTTGGATATCCACCATCGACCAAAAAATATTTACCTAAACCATATTATAGTCAAATAATTACTTAATACATATGAATATTTTAAATTTACAAAAGAATAAATAATATATAGGACTAAAAAATACCTTCGGGCACTTTAAGCCCATTATTTCTTGATAAAGCATCAGCCATACGTTTGAGCAGATCCCTGCCACCCACTAAGCACATAAATGAATTCTAAATTAAAGTTACAAGCCGCTAATACATTTTGAGAAATTGTTCCATGACGATTACGATAATAGTTTGAGTTTGCTGAGTCTTTAGACTCACTAAATCTGATTGTGTCCAGGTGAGAGTGATGTTGAGGTTTGAGGCGATGACGGTTGAGGAGTCGGGGTCTTAGGCAGCGCACTCCCGAGACCTATTGCTTCCGCAAAAGACTGTTATGAGAATTTTTATCGAAAATTTTGAGGAATGTTTAATTTTTTTTGAAATAAAATCTTTACAATCACTGTTGAGTAATTATTATTTTATTGCAATATGACTTTATGTTTTGAGTTTGTAAAACAAAAAAAATATTCTAGTAACTTGGGTCGTTTCAAGTAGTTTTCTTCATTTTTCCCTCAGGTGAACCCAATTAAAGCCCCGCAAAGAAGAGAAATGAGTTCGAGATATATAATGAGGATTCTAATCGGACGCTATACTACATCGGGCGGTCTTCACCTCATACAATTCGTCAAAATATAGAAGATCCACCACGTTTTTGGATTAACACCCATGGCATCCCAAGTCAAGGTACAATCAAAGTATTGTTTAGACTTGTAGCACCATCGACTTTAGACCAATATCTATCATTGTTTAGACTTGTAGCACCATCGACTTTAGACCAATATTTATCAATAAATGTAGATTTTGGAAAAATACTGTTCATAGCAGAAGTAAAATGACAGAAAATAAAGTAAACTGTGTGCTAGGCTTGCAGACAATAGTTAAAGCCCAGCCCAATGATCACGCGTACCAGCGTTTCACACACGGACGGGTTCAGGAACACAAATGGAGATCAGGCCATTTGACTGAGTTTATAGCATTCCAAATTTAATTCTAGGATTGATCTATCGTTTTCTTACCTTCTGAATAATCACATTTTATCCTTGAGGATAAAGGTAGAAAGATAATTTTAGTCTAACTTGGTTTCAGTTTAAGCCTCGGTTTGGATGGATATAGGATTATTAATCATATCTTAATCCTATCATATCTTATATCCGTTGAATTACTGTTTATTTCGTATCAATCAAGTCATTAAATATTTATTTCGAATCAATTAAATTTGTAGTTATATATCTCATATCAATCAAATCATTTAATATAAAATTACAATATCATTTCTCGTATTCCTTTGTATTATATTTGTAAATATATAAATATTAAAAGTAACTTAACACTTTATACCCAAATTTAATCAGTCAAATCAAATTTATAATCTTATCAATTATTCTATATCCTACTCAAACTTTTTATAAACACACAATAGTTATAATTTATTTTGTCATAGTCCGTCTCATCTATTAAATCAAACAATCCTTAGATCTCTGTGATTGGGTTTGGATAGTTGTATTTAAGCAACTTCAATATAATGAAATTGTATCTGTTTCGCTTAAACAAATTGAATGAGATCAAAAGGTTCTCTCACCTAAGTCTCTATCAACCATTATCATAATAGGGTATAAGGCATGATCAATGTTTTCATAATCGGACTGATCGCGGTCAACCAATTACATGGTCAACCAATTACATCGGATGGTTGAACCAATACTGTATATTAATAAATATCAATATCATATAATGAATAATATGTTTTTAAAATCAAATCTTAAAAAATATACAAATATGTAAAATATATTTATTGTTTCAAATTCTTAGTAACTATATAAATATAATATTAGTTTTACGGTCTAAAACAGCAAGAAACGGATTTTTTAAAAAAAAATATAAAAGAAAAATTGAACGTCGACCAATTCAACCTGTTTTTGTCCGATTTGACCGGTCGAACCGATTCTTGACCTATTTTGACTGGTCAAACTAATAAATTGTTTTACTACCTGAATACTGATCGAACCGGCCGTTTGGATTTTAAGAACAATGGGCATAACTCGAATAAACCTCGAGCCTCTATCCACTACGATTATTCACGGTAGGGCGGCAAGGGCGAAAGTGGAATAAAAGAAAGTAACGTAATTGAATGATCAAGCCGACCAATGTCCCATGGCGGATCCACAAGCTGAGCACATGAAAATTGTACACTTACTTGTATTTATATTAACAATGTTATGGTGTGATGAACTATATGTTAAATAAAAACCATCCGGTGTTCCTATAAATTAATCATTTTGTCGAAAAATTTGAGAACAAAATTCACTATGTGTGTACTCTGAAGTTTTCTACGTGTTACATGGATTAAGCCGACAGATCTACGCACACTACCTTGAGAACTAATCAACATTGGCCAAGCCAGTAATCGAATCATTTATTCAAAATCTTTCCATTTTTCAGGTCGATACAACCCATTCGTTCGTAGAACTTCTACTATCCATTAAATGTCACAAAGCCTTGGAGAGCTGCTTCTGAGGCCTGGGCATGTTGTATAAGATAAGTCCCACCACAAGAATCATAGAGCCCAAGTGGAAAAAGGGGCTTAAGCTTTCAACTTGAGGAAGGTATGGCAATGGTAGGGAAAGAGCATATATAGCTATAGGCACTGCAACACAAGGAAAACCACCACAGAAGAGAGAATATAATCAACACATCGTTGACGTGCTAGTACGAAACTAACCGGCAAATCCCAAATATTGTCTTAAAATATCAAGCCAAACAAATTAGTTCACAGTTGTGCGAAGAGCGAACCTGATGCCCGGACAGCAAGAGAAGCAACGATAGCGTCGGAGAATTTAAGAAGATTGAGTACTGATATGTTGAAAAGAACACTGGAGATTATGAAAAGCAGGGGTAGCATTGGAGCACCTGCACACCCTGAGGACAGAAGAAAATGGATAAAGTTATTATACTAGTAATCCTCAGTTTTGGTTATTGTTGAGATGACAGTAGGTTCTCAAGCAGGCTTGCAAGATTTAAAATATATCGCGAAAATTTTTTATGGTTACACCATTTGATACTTGAGGTAGCAGACTGTAGAAGTGGAGGGACTTTATAGTTTGTATGAGATAGATCTTACCTGTCATATTGCCTCCGATATTCAAGAAACAAGCAGCACCACTTTTGAAGTACATAGGCAGCTGAGACATGGTTATGCCCTTCAAGTTCAACAGAATCGGTAGGCAGAGGAGTACAAAAGCGGCCTACAAGTTCGAAATGGTAACCAAGTATTATAATAAGAAGTTTTATCACATATGTATTCTTCCTGAGTTCAGTTCAAACGAAGATCATAAGAAAGGTTCCCAAAGTAAAAGGTGAGGACTACAATAACTTCAACTATCTGAAAATACAAAATTTAGCTGTGCTGGATCATTACTAGTTTACTAGAAGCAATATTTCTCAGCATGCTTGCTAAAAATACCAAAAAATCAAGTCCCTTGTAAAATACATGGTCTTGATTTTAGTAATGGTAAGTAAGTTACCTGAGTTGCGGATCCAAAGCAATTGACAACAAAGACATCAAGCAATTTTCCCTGCAGGGATGGTTTGATTTGTAAGGCCACAAGCAACAATTTGAAACCCGAAATGAATAGGGGAGGAACAATAGAATGGACAGAATGACGTAGTGGTGCAAAAGACTTCGATGATGGTTTTAGATGTTACAAGAAAATTGAAGTACCTTGAGACGGGTCGCAGCATCGATGAAGACAGATTCCTGCACATTCCGACATCTTTCAATTGTTAGTGCGCCATTGTAGAAGGTTGAAATTTAGTCAAGTACAACTAATCACCTCACCTTTACAATAGATGCACCTGCTTGGAAGGCACTAGACAGTACCATTAGCGCTGGCCACAAAATTCCCATTCCAGCAAGAATTGGACCTTTGCTGGATCCACTGTGGCACGAAAAATATGTTAATATCTGGAATGAGGGATTAGATAGGTTAAGGTAATTGACAAAGAATCATGCACATAACTAACATTATGCATCACTTGATCATAAAAAATCCAGGAATACATTTATACCTGAAGCAAGACTAGAAACAAGTATAGCTTGTGGTTAGAGCTATGTGGTCATCTTGATAGTGAATGAATGCTTGTGGAGAAGTTACGATCACCACCGAAACTCCGAGAGTATGTTAAGGTACAAAAAATTTAAGGACGAAAAGCACCATTTTGGAGGGAAACAAAACATCTTTTTTTTTTGCTAAAAACACGGATTTCAGATGAAACTAACAAAGAAGTGCTTCAAAAGAAAAGAAGCTATTTATAGGAATGAAAACTGCATCTGCTTTACAGAACTTTAAAGACTCAGCTCAAGGAAACACCTTCTAAGCCAAGTTATTGTCTCTTATGTGCATAATATATCACTAGGATTATCAACTTTTTATCAATTGAAATACAAATAAAAAATGATCATGGGGGTCGGAATTGGTAGAAGAATGTAAAATATCAGATTTATTGAAGGAGGAAAAATAAGACCTTGTAAGCGCAACTATGACTCCCGCAGCTACGAGAAAGCACCCAGCAATTTGGTTCAAGGGATAGGTCCTCTTCAAGAGGATTCTGGAAAAAAACCAGCTGCCATATCAAGAATGTCTGCAAGAACATGTACACAAATAGACAAGATATCAATTGGTGAAATGAAAATAAACGCTGCCTCATAAAACATGCGGGGTTCCACAATACGTTAGAAACTAACATACCATGGAGCAAAACTTTCACCAAGTAAGCTAAATAAAATACCAGAAAGAGAAATAGAGCAAAACTTTCACCCAAGGTAGCTTACCTGGTACAATAAAGGTATCACTGGTCCAGGAAGCATTGCTGCAAGAAAAATGTAAATATTTTCAATGAGAAGGAAGAAAAGACTATCAATGCTTGTCTGATGTATTGTTTCTTGAAATTTGTCTGCATGTTTCTTGAATTTGAGAAAGTTGGTGCAGGTTTGATTACAATTTTGTAAAACATCATTTTTCTGCAGTTGACATCATGTCATATATCATAACTGAATCTTTTCAGGGGTGATAAATTATTGTTACCTCCAGCATACATCCCAGAAACAAGGGATACGGATTCCAGAAAGCCCATGGCTATGAAGGGTGCCTTTGGAATGCTCAGCATTTCATCAGTAACTAAGCCACCTTTATATCTCAGATACAACAGAGGAAAGTATACGGCAACAAATCTGTGTATGCACCATTAAACCAGATTTGTTCATAAGATCAAATCACTACCCAGAACAAGAAATCAAATTTTTATGCAATTTTTTTTTTTAAAAAAATATATGACTCAATCTACTGGATCTCTTATTGTGCACATGAACAAGATTTGCCGATGTAGTCTCAGCTATTAGATGGTCGGATCATTTATCAAACCCATTAAGATACTAAATTCAATCTAAATATTGTATTGCACTGCTAAGATTGATTTTCCATTAAGATACTAAATTCAATCTAAATATCGTACAACAGTTTTCTCACAAGAGAACTTGAGAAAATTTAAAATTCAACGACACAAACGAACCACATAAACAGAACACTGGTATATTATAATAAACCATGATTTATGCTGCAGGTTTCCTCTAAATCAACAAATAGCCATTAATCAGACTCCAAAAAATAGAAATAAAAACTTAAATTTGCTCCAAGACACACACAACTCACACAAAAGTGTTGATCTGAGCTAGGAACAGAGGATACTCCTTCATGGGCACCAGTGCAAGCTTGTGAAGCACCCGATTCACCACAGCTAGCATCAGAGTGATAGCCGACCAGACGATCACCCCCGCCTTCTTATCGCTGGCCGATAACTCCGCTCCGTCGCCACCGCCCGGAACCGCCCTGCAGGCCGCCCAGGATCGATCCGAATCAACGGTAACAACTGGTTTTCCATTCCCAAAGGCTAGATTCAACTGTGTGCTGCCGAAAACCGGAGAAAGCGCGAGTTTAACGCCGCGACGACGGGAGTCTCCGAAATCAACTCCACTGCTGGAATAAAAACAACCGGTGATCGTGGGATACCGGGAAGAGGGAGTAGGAAGGGATTTTGGCGCCGGGCGGGGGAGCAAATTCAACTTCAACATGCTTTGATTGTTGTGAGGAAAACGAGAAATGGAGAAGTCATTTTTGAAGAGGATGAAGTAGAATTCAAACTCCAGAGTCAAACAGCCAGAGTATAGTAAGTATAGTATAATATGGCGGGCGACAGGTGTGGGAATGCCCTCCAAATTTGAATCCGATTATAAATAAATATATTTTTCAAACAATATTTTATTTCTTAATGAATTAGAATAGTTAGATTTATATAATATGTAATTTAATTATCACTTTATTTGGCCCCCCAATTAGTATGTTAGTCAAACATGAGTTCGTTCAAGCTTTCTAACCAGTCAATACTATCGTTATAAAGCATGGCCATGAACGATTATTTAAACTTGTTTAAGATTAAAAGAGAATGAGAGAAATGATGCACGTTAATATTTAGTTTGGTGTTTCTCAGTGAAATTACCATTCATTATCGGTTCCCTCGAATTTTATCTTAAAAATATCAAATATTCATACAATCATTTATATATCTATGTCTAAATCATCAAAAAAATGTTTAAACGTCGAAACCATGCAATCCATTCTAAAAACAGAATCATATCTAAATCTACAAGCAAGTCAAGTGTTTAAACATCTTTTCAATCGTGACTACGATTTGAGTAAGTGTTTTATTTGTACAAGGTTGATGGAATTGTCAGATAAGGGTAATAGGTGTTTGGGATGTTCTATCACCTCTACGGTGTAGCCTCCCTTTTAGTAAATGTAAAAGGAGAATACACCTTGCATTCATTCTTTACTCTCTGCATTTGATGTATATATAACATGAAATTGACGATTGAGACTTGCGGTATTAAATGTCGTTGAATCGTGAATTTTTTATTATCACATCAATTCAAATAATGTATCTTTTTTTTTTATATGAAAATCATATCATAGATGGTAAATAAGTAAATATAAAGTACTCGGCTATTACAAATGACACTAAAAAAACATAGTAGCCCAAAAAAGGAATACAAGTGTGAAGTCAACATTTACAAGTCATATATGTATGAACAAAAACTTGTATTCATATAAAAGCGTTATCCATTTCCATTTTATGGTCTTCAAAAATGACTATGTTCCTTAAGTTCCAATTAATGTATATAGTCGCACCAATGGCAATAAACTTGAAGCTTGATTTGTTTAATCTTGTGGGAATTATTGGTTACTTTTGTAGCATGACATATCTTTTGCTGACATCGAATTTTTTTACAAAAATTTTTATGTAACTGAATTTTGCCCAGTCAATGAGCTTGGCAATCTGTAAGTCCAACCAGATCATGAAAGCTCGTGTCACAAATTCACTTGAAGGAAGGAATTTTCTTGTTGGGCTTGGGCCGAAGAAAGATCAATTAGTGGAGCCTGGCCCAAGGTTGAAGGAAACTTAAAGAAGCCTCAATAGTGTGAGCCCATCAGATGGTGCAGTTATATGTATCCGAGGGAACAGAGGAAAGAGGCAAAGAAAACTCTTGTTCTATATATATACATGGTTTCTGTTGCGCGCGATATAATATAGAGCAGAAGAGAATTGTTAGGCAACTGAGAGTTCTGAAAAAAAAAACACCTTCATAGAACACTGGTGTGTGAGCTCGTCTGGAATTCATAGAAGATAGAGTTCGTAGTGTTGTACAGGAAGAATGAATGGCAAGAGAAATATTCTGAAATCTGTATACTGATTCTTGTTTAATAAATTCCCCTCCCATGGACGTAGATCATTTTCTTGATCGAACCACGTAAAAATTCTTGGTGTTGTTGTTCTTGTTTTCTTCACTGATTTGTGTATTGTACACTGTGCTTGTGTATGGTTGGTTTTTCTCATGCAGAAGAGTGAGTTTCTTCTACAAGTGGTATCAGAGCCTACGGTTCTTGGCTGTGAAAGACTCAAGATGATGACGGGGAAGATAGAGTTGGATCGCTTTGATAGGAAAGGGGATTTCGCATTGTGGCGTAGAAGAATGCATGCAATTCTTGTACAACATAAGGTTGCAAGAGCGCTAATGGGTGAAGAGAAACTCCCTGATACACTATCCGATGAAAAGAAGGTGGAGATGATGGAAATAGCGTTCATTACGTTAACCCTTCACCTGAGTGACAAAGTACTTCGTGAAGTCTCATCAGAGAACACGGCTGCGGGAATCTGCGTGAAACTAGAATCACTCTATATGACAAAATCACTTCACGACAGAATATATCTGAAAGGAAAACTCTTTGGCTACAAGATGATGGATACAAGAACGGTGGAGGAAAATCTTGATGATTTTAACAGGCTCATCCTTGATTTAGAAAACATTGGAATCAAAATTGATGATGAGGATAAAGCGATAATAGTCCTGAACTCCCTGCCAAAATCCTACTCTGACTTTGTTGACACAATGAAATATGCAAAAGAATCCCTGAGTTTTGATGAGGTCCAGAAAGCTTTGAAAGCAAAGGAGTCACAAAACACAAACGAGAAGGAGTCCAGTGAGTTAGGAGACAATTTGTATACAAGGGGAAGAACTGATAAAAGGGATTCAGAGAAAAGGGATAATCGCATGAAGAAACGACACCGATCTAAGTCACAGCCAAAGAAGTTGAAATGATTCCTCTACCATAAACAAGGCCATTTCAGGAAGGATTGTCCTGATAGAAACAAGATAAGTGACAAGACTAAGGAACAAGGAGAAGTCTCCATTGCACAAGAGGGATATGAAAGTGCAGAAGTGATCTGCATTGCTGAACTAAAAATTGATCAATATTGGGTGTTGGACAGTGGCTGCTCTTTCCATATGACTCCAAATAAGATATGGTTTGAGTCACTGGAAGAGATAAGTGGAGGTCAAGTCATTCTTGGAAACAACGAGACATGCAAAATTCAAGGGATTGGAACCATCAGATTACAACTGAAGGATGGTACACATGTAGTTCTCAAGGATGTTAGACTAGTTCCTGAACTTAAAAGGAATCTTATATCACTTGGGAGTCTTGATCAACTTGGTTATACCTTCAAGGCAGGAAATGGAACACTGTCAGTCTACAAAGGATTACTATGCATCATGAAGGACAAGAGTTCAAATGGTCTCTACACATTGACGGGAACTACATTGTCTGGAACTGCTGATATATCAGAACATAAGGAGATGCAAGATATCAATCTGTGGAATCACAGACTTGCACACATCAGTGAAAGAGGACTCGGAGAACTGCATAAACAAGGATTAATTGCGTCAAGGGCTCTGGGGCAAATGGATTTATGTGAGGACTGTGTAAAGGGTAAGGTACCAGATTGAAGTTCACAACAGGTCAACATATCTCCTCTTCTCCGCTTAGTTATGTGCACTCTGATCTTTGGGGGTCCTCTAGAGTACAATCAAATGGTGGAGCACGGTACTTCATGAGCATTATTGATGACTACTCGAGAAGAGTCTGGTTGTACCCCTTGAAAAACAAAAGTGAGGCTTTAGGAAAGTTTAAGTAGTGTCTTATTCTGACTGAAAACCAAACAGGAAGAAAACTGAAGAAACTACGGACAGATAATGGACTTGAGTTCTGCTCAAGTGAGTTTAATGAGCTATGTAAATCTATAGGGATAGCTAGACACTTGACAGTCCCTCATACACCTCAACAAAACGCTCTAGCCGAGAGGATGAATAGAACTATTTTGGAAAGAGTACGGTGAATGCTGTCATGTTCAGGAGTACCCAAGTCATTTTGGGCTGAGTCTGCAACCACAGTATGCTACTTGATTAACAGAAGCCCCTCAGTTCCTCTGGGTTTTAAGACTCCAATGGAAAGATGGAATGGAACACCTCCTTTCTTAGGTGGACTGAAAGTGTTTGGTTGTGCTACATATGCTCACGTCAAACAAGGTAACTAGATGCGAGAGCACTGAAATGTATCTTCCTGGTTTATCCAGAAGGGGTTAAAGGCTACAAACTATGGTGCATTGAGCCAGGAAATCAAAGGACATTGATTAGTAGAGATGTAATCTTTAAGGAGGATCTACTTCCGTTAAAAACCTCAGCTGTCACAGGAAGGGTGTTGGAAGAACTAACAGAAGCGTGTACACCTGAGATTGAGGTGTAGAGTGATGAAGCTGCAGACCTTCAAGAAAGAGGATCGTCAGAAAATACAGAACAGAACACGCATGAAAATGATTGTCATGGTTATGAACTGGTGAGAGATAGACAAAGGAGAACTATAAAACCTCCACAGAGATATGGACATGCAGATTTTATTGCCTATGCCTTCTTGGTGGCAGCATAGGTGGAGGGTGATCCTGCAAATCTGTCTGAAGCTATGAGATCAAAGGACAGAAGTAAATGGCTCATAGACATGAAAGAAGAGATGGAATCCCTACAAAAGAATAATACCTGGACTTTAATAACTAAGCCTGAAAATCAGAAACTATTAGGCTCCAAGTGGGTCTTCAAGAGAAAGGAAGGAATCCCAGGAGTTGAAGAACCAAGATACAAGACAAGGTTAGTTGCAAAGGGTTATTCTCAAGTTGAAGGGATTGATTTTCATGAAGTGTTTTCTCCAGTAGTAAAACACAGATCAATAAGGACTATACTAGCTCTGATGGCAAAGGAAGACTTGGAACTTGAACAACTTGATGTAAAGACAGCTTTCCTAAATGGTGATCTCGATGAAAGGATACTGATGCAGCAACCATAGATGTTTGAAGTAAAGTCTAATCCTCCGCTAGTGTGTTTACTGAAGAAGTCATTGTATGGATTGAAACAGGCTCCAAGACAATGGTATAAACTCTTTGATGACTTTGTGAGCACCCACAGTTTCAGCAGGAACAACTATGACTGGTGTGTATATCATAAAAGGCTCAGTTCTGGAAAACTTATGTATCTACTCTTGTATGTCGATGACATGCTTATAGCCTGTCAAGATATGGTTGCAATACGTCTGTTAAAGGCTGAACTAAATGATGAATTTGAAATGAAACATTTAGGATCTGCCAAAGTCATTCTAGGTATGGAAATACACAGGAACAGAAAAACCAGGGAACTCTTTCTTACGCAGAAAGGATATGTGAAAAGGGTCCTAGACAAGTTTGAAATGGCAGATGCAAAGTCAGTCTCTGTACCGTTGGCACCACACTTTAAGCTCACTATGAATCAAGCTCCAAATCCATAAAAAGAAAAGTAGCACATGAATAAAGTTCCATATTCAAATGCGGTAGGAAGCTTGATGTACTTGATGTTGTGCACTAGACCTGATCTGGCGTATTCAGTGAGCTTGGTTAGCAGATTTATGAGCAACCCTGGTGAAGAACATTGGTCAGCTGTAAAGTGGATTCTGAAATATCTTAAAGTAACTGTGGATGTTGGTCTGGTATTCAAGAAGGAAGAATCAGAAAATGAGAATTTAGTGAGTGGCTATGTAGAATCAGATTACGCTGGCAGTATTGTCTTTAACAGGTTACATATTTACAGTAGGAAATACAGCAATAAAGTTGGAAAGCAACACTACAATAGGTGGTTGCATTATCCTCTACAGAAGCTGAATACATGGATGTAACTAAAGCACTCAAGGAAGAAAAATGGTTCAAAGGGTTCATGGAGGAACTGGGATGTGAACAAAACTCATTGATAGTACACTGCGGCAATCAAAGTGCAATACATTTGTCAAAGCACCAGGTGTTTCATGTGAGAACCAATCACATAGATGTGAGGTTTCATTTTGTAAGAGAAATAATTGAGTCAGGGGAAGTACAGGTTACCAAGATAAGCACTGAGAGGAATCCTGCTGATATGTGTACGAAAGTTTTGCCTACACAGAAGTTCCAGCTTTGCATGGAACTGGTAAGTTTAGGGAGTCAGAGCAAGAAGTGTTGAAATAAGGAGGAGGCAGGGGTGTTTGTAAGGGTGAATTAGTAACAAGGTGGAGAATTGAAAGCTCGTGTAAAGCACCAGGTGTTTCATGTGAGAACCAATCACATAGATGTGAGGTTTCATTTTGTAAGAGAAATAATTGAGTCAGGGGAAGTACAGGTTACCAAGATAAGCACTGAGAGGAATCCTGCTGATATGTGTACGAAAGTTTTGCCTACACAGAAGTTCCAGCTTTGCATGGAACTGGTAAGTTTAGGGAGTCAGAGCAAGAAGTGTTGAAATAAGGAGGAGGCAGGGGTGTTTTGTTAAGGGTGAATTAGTAACAAGGTGGAGAATTGAAAGCTCGTGTCACAAATTCACTTGAAGGAAAGAATTTTCTTGTTGGGCTTGGGCCGAAGAAAGATCATTTAGTGGAGCCTGGCCCAAGGTTGAAGGAAACTTAAAGAAGCCTCAACAGTGAGCCCATCAGGTGGTGCAATTATATGTATCCGAGGAACAGAGGAAAGAGGCAAAGAAAACTCTTGCTGTATATATATACATGGTTTCTGTTGCGTGCGATATAATATATAGCAGAAGAGAATTGTTAGGCAACTGAGAGTTCTGAAAAAGAAAAACACCTTCATAGAACACTGGTGTGTGAGCTCTTCTGGAATTCATAGAAGATAGAGTTCATAGTGTTGTACAGGAAGAGTGAATGGCAAGAGAAATACTCTGAAATCTGTATACTGATTCTTGTTTAATAAATTCCTATCCGGTGGATGTAGATCATTTTCTTGATCGAAACACGTAAAAATTCTTGGTCTTGTTGTTCTTGTTTTCTTCACTGATTTGTGTATTGTACACTGTGCTTGTGTATTGTTGGTTTTTGTCGTACAGAAGAGTGAGTTTCTTCTACAGATCAGTTTAGAGCGATTCAGTTCAGAGAACAAGAGCAGTTCAGCTGAGAAAAGAAGATCAGCTCAGACGAACAGATCAACTCAAAAGCGAAAGTCAGAACGAACAGATCAGAAAAGCCGAACAACTCAGATATATTAGAACAGATCAGCTTAGAGAAAAGTGGTATAGATCAGAACGACACAAAGCAAACGGAATAGAACAGATCACCAGTGAACAGTTCAGATGATGAAGAAGCTCAGAGGTCTAAGTTGGAACAGTAGGGACGCCCAAATTGATCCAGTAGACGACATCCAAACTGACCCAGCTCAGAGCAAGAGTTGTTCAGATGAGAACAGTACAGAATCAGCTCAGAGTAAGCATATTAGATCAGATTAGATCAGATCAGAGAATCAGTTCAGAGCATAAAAGAATAGAATCAGCTTAGAGAAGCAGCTCAGAGCAGAATCGGTTCAGATCATATGAGAAGAAAGCAGCTCAGATGAGAATAGATAGAATCAGGAGGATCAGATTATAGCATATTAGAGCAGATAAGAACAAGAGCAGCTTAGACAATAAGCGCAGAAACAGCTCCAGACAGAGCAGAAAGACTCAGATTAGAACAGCTTATAGCAGATTAAATCGGAGCAGCTTAGATAAGAGCACAACAGATCAGATCGAAGCTTTGACCAAACCAGATCAGACCAGAACGAAGCTTTGACCTGACCAGAAGGAGATCAGCTCAGACGAATTACTTTTTTCAAGCTTTATTCAGAATACTAGAAGAATAACTAATTTGTCTGATTGAGACAAAGCTCACATGTTCAAAGTCAACAAAGCCTGCAAACGCATTAAATGATGAAGGACACAAGGTACAACAATGTCAGAAACTTTGCAGAAGCTTTTTAATGGCTAGGAACCTGTGTCCAACTGATATATCATATAAGAAGCTATATATATCGAGAGCTGAACTGATGTGAAGAAGCCCGAGAATGAGAAAAAGAGAGAGCAAGAAAATGTGCAACAGTCGAGAGCTGGTACACTCAGGTGGAAGCTAGTGTAAAACTAAGAGCTGGTGCCCAGGTGTGAGCTTGTGCACAACCGAGAGCTTAAATTCAGAATCACTATAGTCAACTGCACAACTTGTGAAAAAGATGAAGATATCAGCTTAGAAAGAAATACTTCCCAGTGTGTGAGAAAACAATTGACAGAGTAAGCTTACACTGTAATATTTGTCACATACAGATTCACTCACATATATGAGAGCCGAGAGCTGAATAGATTAGTTGATTGAATCACCCAAAAATCAATTCATATATAGTCTTGCTCACAACATTAAATAAGTGAAAACAGAGTGTCTCGAAGTCTCAGCTTTGGGCAGTTGGTAAGTCCCAGTTGAGGTGGATCCGTACAGATTGCTGTAAGATCAAAGTTTTGTAGTGAATTCTAATGGAAGAATAGGAGACATTGGAGATTCAGCTGAATTTCCAGAAACAAATTCTGGTGTTTTCTTTACAGTTTTCAGTTTACAGCTTTCCGCATACATACACTTGCATCACATGTCTTAAAACCAGATTTTTCTTTCAATTTTTAGAGAGTACTTCGGATTGTTTCCGCATGATTTATTATCATACCCAATCTACTTCTCGATGCTAATACCTTTCAAGAACCAGAGCTATTGCAGCTCATGTTTTTATTCGTGCAGATCGCGCGCCCTCTGCTTCGTGCTGATTCAGCATATGCGTGATCTGAACAGATCGCGCATGATCCGTTCAGCACGCAGAGCGTGTTGGGTCCCTGTTTACAAAGTAAAGATAGCAGGCGCTGTTGTTAAAAGACATTAGAAAATTTTGCGCGCTACTATGGAGCTGCAATAGCTCAAGGTTCTTGAACATTTAAAATAACAAGAGCACCGGAGACAGATCTGGTATGATTTAAAAATCATGCGGAAATACCAGAACTGAATCCTAATATTTTAAAACGATTCAAACAGATTTATGTACATTATAAATCTGTTCGACTGTGCAAGTGCTAACTGTGTATGCGTGAATGCTGAATATAAATGCAAGTGCCGAAATCTGTTTTACATGCGTGCTGAATGTGTTATGCAATGCTAAGTTAAATGCAGGTGCTGAATGAATAAAAGAATACGATACTCAATGATTTTTTTCTGGAAGTTCGGACCTCAATGTCCTACATCTCCCCTTCTTCCACATCGGAAGGATCCACTAGAAGACTTTGATGGTTACAGGTCATCTGCAAACACCCACCCACACAAGCAGCACTTGTATGGACTCCTAGACTTAACAAATGCACACCAGCCGCAACTGTGTGACTAACTATATACACAGAGTTTAACATCATCGTGCTTGGACGGGACCTGTTTGCATTTGGGTTTTGATTCACTCGCTAAACAATTTAGCTCAACTCACAAAATATGTGAGTGAATCTGTGTGTGAGATTTACAGTGTAAGCACAACTCTCGAATGAATACATCTCACACACTAGGGAAATGCTCTTAAACTAGCTAATGAAGATTCAGCAGTCGACACTACAATAAGCTCCTCTCTAGAATGATTGTCGACTGCTTCATCTGTTGGGTAGCCGCGGCGGATCCGGATCACGCCTCCCGGCGAGGCAGCGGAAGAACAAAAATCATGGCCGGGAGATGATCAATACGATAAAAACAATAACATGCTATGACATTCATAGGGCGTTTCAGATTGCTACCTTGCTGGCAACTCGTGCCTGGCTCCGACCGGTTTCGTAAAGAAAACGGCACTTCACGGTAGACGGCGGTAGATATCGTCAATCAGGTCCATGACCGGAGACGGGATTCCTTCGTCAGCCTGCACTAGAAGGCCTGACGAGATCTGCGTGGACGGATTCTCCTCGTCAAGATTGGCCGGAAACAATTTTCCGGCGAGCGGCGGCGCGGCGTGAGGTTGAAGAAGAGAGGGGGCGGCGGTTATGATGCTAGGTTTAGGGTTAGGAGTCTAATGATCAAGTGTTATGTTTTAAGTCTAGGCTTAAGTCTATATTAAATAGAATTAAAGATGGACTTGGACCGGCCCAACGGGTCCGGGTCCGGGTCCAACGGATGAACATTCAGTTCATTTCCATCATCGAGACTTCATTATAACTCCGATCGCCGATCAGATTGGACCGATCGACTCAGTTTCCAAAACTGAATACTATGATCTCAAAAATCATTTTTCAGAACCCCAGTGCAAAATGACCGTTTTGCCCCTCAACCTCGGCAAATCACGATTTGACCTCTGTTGACTTTTAGGAAGTCGCACTCCCCAAAATCCTATTCGTATGCTCAACCCATTGAGCTGAGTATCCGTGCGGGAATCTCGAATCCAGTACTTGTGTGACCCTCAATGTTCAGGGATACAGCTAGCCGTGGGCCCACAACCATTGTGGCTCCGGAATCACAATTCCGGGCTTGCCCAACGGATCATGGTAAAAGCGTCTAGCAACATCGCCCCATGATCCCCTAGGTATCACTGATAGTGCCTGCAAGAACCAGTTGGTCGTGGTTAGCGTACAGTACGGTCCTTTCAATCCATATATCCCGATCAGATCAACGGTCATTGGTAAATCGAGAGTCGCTATAGATCCGATAGCTATGCATACATCTTGGAGATCGAATAGTGACATCGCGAGTGTAACTAGGTAAACACATTTACCTAAAACACTTCTAGTACTCTGGCCAGAGATTTATACACTATTATCCCCTCAGATAGCATAGGATATCCACGCATGTCTGCGAGCGATGAATCCTCGACAACGATGCATCGACTCCTACATGCATCGGGGTCTCACCCAATCCCGCCACCTGATGACCCCAAGTGAGTCGGAAAACGAGTCAAAGTGAGACGCCTATCATGTAGAGTCTCAATGACGTTTCGAGTCGTGAGGACTAATCAGTACAACCAAGACCTCGGACTTATCCACTCGACAAATGGTAACCACTTGGAAAGTCCGAAGGAGGGTAGTTCGATAGATCACCAGGTCACTATCTATGTGCATGCTCAGAACATCACAATGTTCCCTACCAATGAAACATGGTACTTCGCATCGCAGATACTAGTCTCGAGCTCGGGCGGCCTTATCCTCATTTTGACGGCCCAATCGACTAGGAACATGTTCAGAATACACAGTGTCTATTAGATGTGTTTCATGATAGCCGTCATACCCGACTATCACATCTAACATACACTTTAGTGTCATTCTAGGTCTGTACTCAGGAGGGTAGTTCGATAGATCACCAGGTCACTATCTATGTGCATGCTCAGAACATCACAATGTTCCCTACCAATGAAACATGGTACTTCGCATCGCAGATACTAGTCTCGAGCTCGGGCGGCCTTATCCTCATTTTGACGGCCCAATCGACTAGGAACATGTTCAGAACACACAGTGTCTATTAGATGTGTTTCATGATAGCCGTCATACCCACTATCACATCTAACATACACTTTAGTGCATTCTAGGTCTGTACTCAACGCAATTGTAAATCATCATACACACAATGAAAGTAAAGAATGCCATATAAATAAATGCGAATATCATATATAAATATTGTCATATACAAGAGTCTATGAACCCACACGCCACAGGTTGGCTAGTTGGGCATCTACTCTAACAATCTCCCACTTGCCCTAAAGCCAACTACTCATCAGACGCAGTCCCATTGTTTCGCGATGTTTTTCAAACAACGGTCCAGGCAAGGGCTTCGTAAGTGGATCAGCAACGTTGTCCGCAGAGGCGACTCTCTCAACTGCTATGTCACCTCTAGCCACAATATCACGGATTATGTGGTATTTCCTCAGTATGTGTTTGGATCTTTGGTGAGACCTAGGCTCCTTTGCTTGCGCAACGGCACCCGTGTTGTCGCAGTACACCGGGACTGGACCAACTCCATTAGGAATGACGCCCAACTCTTTGGACGAAATTCCCTATCCAAACGGCCTCCTTAGCAGCAGCTGATGCTGCGATGCACTCAGCCTCAGTGGTTGAATCCGCGATGGTGTCTTGCTTGGAACTCTTCCAAGAGACAGCACCACCATTGAGCATGAATACAAATCCAGAGGTTGATTTCAAATCATCCACGTCACACTGGAAGCTAGAATCTGTGTAGCCTTCCAGTTTCAGTTCACCACCCCCATAGACCATGAACATATTCTTAGTCCTTCGTAAGTACTTAAGAATATCCTTCACAGCCTTCCAATGCAATTGGTCGGGTTGGCCTGGTAGCGGCTGGTGACACTCAGAGCATATGCGACATCCGGTCTAGTCGAGATCATGCCATACATAATACTACCTATTGCCGAGGCATATGGTACACGTGCCATACTCTCTATCTCCTCATCAGTCTTTGGACACATAGACTTAGATAGAGTGATCCCGTGGCACATAGGTAGGTGTCCTCTCTTGGACTATTCCATAGAGAACCTCTTAAGTATGGTATCGATGTAGGTAGCTTGGGTGAGTCCGAGCATCCGTTTAGATCTATCACGATAGATCTGTATTCCAAGAATATAGGATGCTTCACCCATGTCCTTCATCGAAAATCTACTAGACAACCATACTTTAGTTGACTGCAGCATTCCTACATCATTCCCAATGAGTAGAATGCCATCAACATAAAGTACGAGGAATGTCACAGCGCTTTTAACTACCTTCTTGTAAACACATGGCTCCTCGGGATTCTTGATGAAACCAAATTCCTTAATTGTTTCATCGAATCTCAGGTTCCAACTTCGCGATGCTTGTTTGAGACCGTAGATCGATCTCTGAAGCTTGCATACCTTATGCTCACTTCCAACAGATGTGAAACCCTCAGGCTGCGTCATATAGATCTCTTCCTTAATGTTTCCATTAAGGAACACAGTTTTCACATCCATTTGCCATATCTCATAGTCGTACCACGCGGCTATGGCTAATAAGATTCTAATTGACTTGAACATTGCGACTGGCGAGAAGGTTTCATCATAGTCAACACCTTGCCTTTGAGTGTAACCTTTCGCGACCAGTCGTGCCTTGTAGGTCATTACCTTACCATCAGGCCCAAGTTTCCTCTTGTATACCCATTTACACCCAATAGGAACAATTCCTTCGGGAGGGTTAACAAGAGTCCAAACTTGGTTAGCATGCATTGAGTCAAACTCAGACTGCATTGCTTCAAGCCACAAATTGAAATCAGCATCGGAAATTGCCTCCTTGAAAGTTCTTGGATCAGATCCAACAACTTGATCACCTTGATCATCTTCAAGGAGAAAACCATATCTCTCAGGAGCCCTAGGAACCCTTTCAGATCTCCTAGGTGCGACCATTTCTGGTACTGGCTATGTAGGTGCGGGAGATTCACTTGGTACTTCATTTGGTTCTCGAACCTCTTCTAGTTCTACTATCTTGCCTTTTCTATCAAATAAAAATTCCCTTTCCATAAAGGTGGCATTTCTAGAAACAAACACTTTTGTTTCACTGGGATAGTAGAAGTAGTATCCAATGGAATTCTTTGGATACCAAACGAAGTAACATAAGATGGATCTCGTATCCAGCTTATCTCCCACTGTCTGCTTCACGTAAGCAGGACATCCCCAAATCCTCATGTATGAGTATTTGGGTGGTTTGCCCATCCACATCTCATATGGAGTCTTATCCACTGCCTTGGTGTGGACATTGTTCAACAACATTACCGCCGTTTCGAGCTCATAGCCCCAAAACAAGGTAGGAAGCTCAGTGAAGCTCATCATAGATCGAACCATGTCCATCAAAGTTCGATTACGACGCTCCGCTACACCATTGAGCTGTGGTGTGGCCGGAGGCGTGCAAGAATCCCATTCTCTTTCAGATATTCTTGAAACTCAGCACTCAAGTATTCACCACCTCGATCGGATCAAAGTGATTTAATACTTTTGCCTAATTGATTTTCTACTTCAGCCTTGAATTCTTTGAACCTTTCAAAGGATTCAGACTTGTGCTTCATTAAGTACAAGTACCCATACCTAGAGTAATCGTCGGTAAAGTTGATGAAGTATGTGTGACCGTAATTAGTACCAATACTAAATGGGCCGCACACATCAGTATGGATCAAATCCAACAGGCCTTGAGCACACTCACCCTTTCCCTTGAAGGGTTGCTTAGTCATCTTTCCCTTAAGACAAGATTCACAAGTCGGTAGGGAGTTAATGTCTGACATATCAAACATGTCACTCCTAACTAACTTGTTCATCCTACTTAGAGAAATATGACCTAGCCTAGCGTGCCAAAGTTGTGCTGGGTTCAAGTTATCGTATTTCCTTTTAATCGTTGTTGTATGTGTTTCGACATCGCGAGTTGGAACGATACAAGAATATCCATCACTATCAAGCATAGAAATAGAAATAATGTTCTTTATTAATTCGGGAACAAACAAAACGTTTCTCAATAACAAATTAAAATCAGAAGACAGAAATAAATAAACATCTCCTATAGCTACTGCAGCAACTCTTGCTCCATTGCCAAGCCTCAAGTGGGTCTCACCCTCTCTAAGACGTCGGCTTCTTGTCATCACCTGCAAATCATTGCAGATATGAGATCCACATCCGGTATCAAGTACCCAAGAAGTAGAATTAAGAGACATATTTATTTCGATATAGAACATACCTTTTGCAGTTCGCAACTGCTCGAGGTACTCCTTGCAGTTCCTCCTCCAATGCCCAGGCTTGTGGCAGTGGTGGCAAACATCCTCAGTCTTGTTTGGATTGGAAGCCTTTGCCTTCGGCTTCTTGGTGGGCTTTTCCTCCTTCGCAGGGGCATAACGCTTCTTACCCTTGCGTCTGGGCCCTTTCTTCACAGAGGAAGAAGAGCCCATAAGAAGGACGTGCTTGTCCTTCTTTATGGTTCCTTCGAACACTACAAGCATGTTAACCACCTCTTCAAGGGTGGCTGCCAACTTGTTCATGTTGAAGTTGACCACAAAGGGATCGAATGCAGCGGGTAGTGAGAGGAGAAGCACATCCACAGACAGCTCGTGTGGAAGTGTGATATCAAGGCCCGACAGCTTTTCAACGAGCCCAATCATACGAACCCCATGCTCGCGGACCAAAGTCCCATCTCGCATGCGGCTCGTCATAAGCTCCTTGACAGCCGTGAACCTCTCATGTCGAGAGTTCTCCCCATACACTTCTTTGAGATGAAAGAGTATGTCAGCAGCATACTTTGTCTTCTCAAAGCGCCGTTGCATTTCGTTGGACATCGACACCATCACATAGCATCGAGTATTAAGCTCGTCGTCCCACCATTGTTGAAGCGTCACCAGCTCCTCAGGGCTGATATCGGCAGAGGCTTCCTTCGGAGGGCTCTTCTCTATCGTATAAAGAAGTTTCTCCGAAGCCAACACAATATTGAGGTTTCGAAGCCAGTCTTGGTAGTTCAGACCGGTGAACTTGTTGCTATCTAGTATAGCAGCGAGTGGGTTTTTGATCAAAGATATTATAAATGCAGTTATACTGAAAAGAAAACAGACATACATTACTAACTATATATGAAATAACGCTAAGACATAAAACAAGGTCGTTTAGTTCTATGAATTACCCTCCCACTATTTTAACGATTTCACCACCCTCTAATGAAATCGGGAAAGCAAGTTCCCTTAGTAGGTACACGGAGCCCAATCAAGCGATCATGGTCCCGAATAATATCATCCAACCATGACCCCCGAAAGGTAGTTTCCAATTTCAACCGGTGCAACCTCCATGTATTCATCTCACGTCCAGTAAGGGCCCAATAATATGACGCCGTTTACTATCACGTGTCAAGATGACCCATCAATGTTGAGTCGTGAAGGACGGTCCCCTTAACGTCCCCAATAATATGAGCCAACATTAAAGGGAGTTCCAACCGACTCACAACAATTGTCAATGGCGTGGACAGCTTTCCGGCATACATAACCCCCTCAATAATATGAGCCGGGCCATGTATGCGGGTAGCATCGGCGTACACCCATTGTTGATGGAAGGTAGGGATAATTTAAACAGATTTAAATTCCCTTTAGTTTATCGAATAAACTTTTAATCTTGATATTAGTTTTAAATCGTATTTAAAACAAGGGAGTTTATTTTCGAAAATTTTGGTCTCATGCAATTTTAAATCAAAATTTAAAACATGCGGATTCAACATATATATCAAATATATAAATATAACTTTGGGATGATCGATCGCGAGAGCTATGCGGTCCGTGGTTGCCAATCACGGACCTGGGTCCAGTCCTAGGTGAAATGCAATATGCAATGCAATCCTATTACAATTGCTTCCGATTTTACAGATTTTTCCGCCAACATAGCGTGCGGCGCATGGCCGCCCTCCGCCGCGCCAAGCGCGGCATCTCCCTGACGCCGTGCGCCAAGCATGGCGCACAGCAGCTTGCGTGCCGGCCAGCCACAGCGCAACACTTGCGCACAGATTCTGGCCATCGGCCGGGCCACTCTCGGCCGCTATGCGCGGCATGCGCGCATGTTGCCGCGCGTGCTTATGCGCGCGGGTGGTGGGGGGGGTGGGCGCCGCCATGCGCGGCGGCGACGTGGCCGGTGTGCTACCAAATTTTATTTTTTTGATTTTTCGATTTCAAATATTGAGATCTGATGCAATATGGCAATAATGTATTGAAGGATCCGAGCCTTGGCTCTGATACCATTGTTGGAATAGCGGTGGCGGATCCGGATCCCACTTCCCGGGGCGCAGCGAAAAACAAAAATTTGCCCGGAAAGTGTTCAATACATTCAAATAAATCTACAAACATACATAGGATGTTCGTAGATAATTATCTTGCTGGCGTCTAGGCGCCTGGCTCCGACCAGTTTCACGAGGAAACCGGCACTTCAAACTGTAGGCGGCGGTAGATTCTCCAATCAGGTCCACGACCGGATTCAATCTTCCTCCAATCAGCCTGCACTAGAAAGCTGATGGATTTTGGCACGATCAGAAACACCTCTTCACGATGGCCGAAACAAGTCCGGCGAGGGGCGGCGGCGCGTGGCAAGAGGCGCGGCCAAGAGGTAGAGAGGAGGTGGAGTGGCCGATTTGTCTAGTGTTGAGGCTAGGGTTATGAATAATCATCCAAGTGATTAAGGGGGATATTTAAACAGATTTAAATTCCCTTTAGTTTATCGAATAAACTTTTAATCTTGATATTAGTTTTAAATCGTATTTAAAACAAGGGAGTTTATTTTCGAAAATTTTGGTCTCATGCAATTTTAAATCAAAATTTAAAACATGCGGATTCAACATATATATCAAATATATAAATAACTTTGGGATGATTGATCGCGAGAGCTATGCGGTCCGTGGTTGCCAATCATGGACCTGGGTCCAATCCTAGGTGAAATGCAATATGCAATGCAATCCTATTACAATTGCTTCCGGTTTTACAGATCTTCGGTCTTCAATATATTTGATCGTCATCGGCCCACCATCTTCAAATGTCCTCCCACTAAGTCTAGTAATTTACAATTAAATTTCCATGACATATAAGGGATACAATTTTAAGGGGTGGGAACGGGCCACAAACAGACCCACTTTATAAAATGATAATCAATAATATTAAAACCGAAATTGCAAAACCTAAAGCATACACCTAACACATTGGGCATGGCACTCGATCATCCCAAACATGCAATCAATCTAATTAACTTGCATAAATTAAATAATCAATTATTTACCACAAAATCATATTTTAATCATAAAATCGCATTTTGTCGATAAAATCAAATTTTAATCAACAAAATCATATTTTAATTATAAAATCATATTTCACAATTAAAATCATATTTTTCAATTTTAATTGCATCAAATTGGGCTTAAAACAATTTTAGGCCCAAAAATCTCAAAATTTCAAAATCGACCAAAATCGGCCCGATATCGAATATCGGCCCGAAAACTTCATTGGCTGCCCCGGGACAGGCCCGAAAAAACCTAGAAGAAAATTAGCCGTCGCAACGATGTGCCGGGAAACACGCCGGACGGCAACGGCCGTCGCCAACTTAGCGTGCAGCGCATGGCCGCACGCCGCCGCGCCAAGCGCGGCACCTCCCAACAAACTTGCGCACGACAGTGGCGCATGCAGCAGCATCGTCCGGCCAGCATGTTTGCGCAACCAGTGAGCAAAACGCAGCAATCAGTAGCGCAACAATTTGCGCGGAACAATAGCTTGCATCGGCCGGAAATCGCTGGTCATCGCCGCGCGATGCTTGGCGCACGGCCGTGCCCCATGCTGCCCCATATTTTGCGCAACCAGCGCACGGGGCAGCGGCCACTCTCGGCCGCTATGCGCGGCATGCGCGCATGTTGCCGCGCGTGCTTATGCGCGCGGGTGGTGGGGGGGGTGGGGCGCCGCCATGCGCGGCGGGGGAGGGGCCGGGGGGCTTCCC
>KQ988447.1:5473-18426 GCA_001598015.1 Dorcoceras hygrometricum | reverse complement strand
ATGTATTGAAGGATCCGAGCCTTGGCTCTGATACCACTTGTTGGAATAGCGGTGGCGGTCCGGATCCCACTTCCCGGGGCGCAGCGGAAAACAAAAATTTTCCCGAAAAGTGTTCAATACATTCAAAGAAATCCACAAACATACATAGGGTGTTCCTAGATGATTACCTTGCTGGCGTCTAGGCGCCTGGCTCCGACCAGTTTCACGAGGAAACCGGCACTTCAAACTGTAGGCGGCGGTAGATTGTCAATCAGGTCCATGACCGGATTCAATCTTCCTCCAATCAGCCTGCACTAGAAAGCTGATGGATTTTGGCACGATCAGAAACACCTCTTCACGATGGCCGAAACAAGTCCGGCGAGGGGCGGCGGCGCGTGGCAAGAGGCGCGGCCAAGAGGTAGAGAGGAGGTGGAGTGGCCGATTTGTCTAGTGTTGAGGCTAGGGTTATGAATAATCATCCAAGTGATTAAGCCCTAGATGTAACTTATAATTATAAGTTAATCATGGGCTTGAACCGGCCCAATGGACTTGGGTCAAACCCAGGTCCATATGAACATTAGGTTCGTTTAATTCACCACGGTTCCATCATAGCTCCGATCGTTGATCAGATCGGACAGATCGAATCAGTTTCCAAAACTGAATGTTATGACGTGAAAAACAATTTTTCAGATACCTAGTCCAAAATGATAGTTTTGCCCCTCAACAGCGGGAAATCGCAATTTGACCCCTGTTGACTTTTAGGAAGTCGCACTCCCTAAAATTCTCCTCCTATGCTCAACACATTGAGCTCAGTTTTCATGCGGGAATCATGAATCCGGTACTTGAGTGACCCTCAATGGTTCAGGGATACAGCTAGCCGTGGACCCACAACCATTGTGGCTCCGAAATCACAATTTCGGACTTGCCCAACGGATCATGGTAAAGCGCCTAGCAACATCGCGCCATGATCCCCTAGGTATCACTGATAGTGCCTGCAAGAACCACTTGATCGTGGTTAGCGTACAGTACGGTCCTTTCAACACATATATCCCGATCAGATCAACGACCATTGGTAAATCGAGAGTCTCTATAGATCCGATAGCTATGCATACATCTTGGAGATTGAATAGTGGCATCACGAGTGTTACTAGGTAAAACCATTTACCTAAAACACTTCTAGTACTCTGGCCAGAGATTTATACACTATTATCCCCTCAGATAGCATAGGATATCCACGCATGAGAGCGAGCGGTGAATCCTCGACAACAAAGCATCGACTCCTAAATGCATCGGGATCTCACCCAATCCCGCCGCCCAATGACCCCAAG
Organism: Dorcoceras hygrometricum; assembly: GCA_001598015.1. Lineage (NCBI taxonomy): Eukaryota > Viridiplantae > Streptophyta > Magnoliopsida > Lamiales > Gesneriaceae > Dorcoceras > Dorcoceras hygrometricum. The sequence continues at coordinate 17,119 of KQ988447.1, read as the reverse complement.
TGAGTCGACAAACGGGTCAAAGTGAGACGCCTATCATGTAGAGTCTCAATGAAGTTTCGAGTCGTGAGGACTAATCAGTACAACCAAGACCTCGGACTTATCCACTCGACAAATGGTAACCACTTGGAAAGTCCGAACGAGGGTAGTTCGATATATCACCAGGTCACTATCCATCTGCATGCTCAGAACATCACAATGTTCCTTACCAATGAAACATGGTACTTCGCATCGCAGATACTAGTCTCGAGCTCGGGCGGCCTTATCCTCATTTTGACGGCCCAATCGACTAGGAACGAGTTCAGAATACACAGTGACTATTAGATGTGTTTCATGATAGCCGTCATACCCACTATCACATCTAACATACACTATGGTGCATTCTAGGTCTTTATCCAACACAATTGTAAATATTATATAATCATAATGAAGATAAATAATGCCATGAATAAATGCGAATATCATATATAAGGATCGTTTCATACAAGAGTCTATAAACCCACAAGCCACAAGTTGGCTAGTTGGGCATCTACTCTAACAGTGTACTCCGACCATAAAAGTTTGCAGTATCTGTTTCGCAGCCTGACCTGAATATGAGACAGCGATGGTGGATGAAGCTGTTAAAGGACTTTGATTGTGAGATTAAGTACCAGCCTGGAAAGTCTAACGTGGTGGCCGATGCTTTGAGCAGGAAGGCTAGTGAGATGCTTGCATCGTTGTACATCTCTAAGGATCAGGAGCATCTTAACACTACGGGTTGGAGATTTTACCCGGCTGAGGATTGTGTGGTGGTTTCTTGGAGCCACGGATTGTTTCTACCATTCGAGCAGCTCAAAGGACTGATCCGCCTATCCATGAGTTGAAGTTAAAGGTCAGGGCTGGAGAACTTGAGGATTATTCTGTCTCTTCCGATGGTTGTTTGCGTTTCCGGGGCAGGTTGGTTGTGCCCAATTTGATTGATTTGAAGGAGGAGATCCTTCGGTAAGCGCACTGTAGCAGACATAGTGTTCATCCTGGTGCACGGAAGATGTACCATGCTTTGAAGCCGCACTTTTGGTGGGCTGGCCTAAAGAGCGACGTTGCTGGTTTTGTTTCTCGGTGTTTGAATTTTCAGATGGTTAAGGCCGAAAGGATGAGACCTGGTGGTCTGTTGCAGAGTTTGGAAGTGCCCCAACAGAATTGGGAGCACATTGCTATGGATTTCATGATGCATCTGCCTCGTTCCAGCAGAGGATGCGATGCTATTTGGGTGGTTATAGACCGTCTGTCGAAGTCTATGCATTTTATTCCCTATGGAATGACCTTCTCGTTGAAGAAGATGGCGAAACTGTACGTTGATTTTGTTGTTAGACTGCATGGTGTGCCCGTTTTGATTGATTCCGACCGATATCCGAGGTTTACTTCCAGGTTTTGGAAGAGTTTGCTTTGGGTACAAGATTGGCTATGCGCACCGTGTATCATCCCCAGACAGATGGCCAATCTGAGCGAACTATCCAGACGTTGGAGGATATGTTGCAAGCTGTTGTGTTGGATTTCGGAGGTAGCTGGCAAGACGCGTTGTCTTTGGTTGAGATTTCGTACAATAACAGCTACCAAGTGACGATTGGTATGGCGCCTTTTGAGGCTTTATATGGCAGAAAGTGCAGATCGCCGGTGTGTTGGGAAGAATTGGGGGAGAAGCAGCTATCTGCCCCTGACTTTGTGCAGCAAATGAAAGATCATGTGGATCTTATTAGACAGCGGATGAAAGCTTCCCAAGATCGCCAAGCCAGTTATGCGAATAAGAGGCATCGACCTCTTGAGTTTCAGGTTGGTGATCGTGTATTTCTCAAGGTTTCTCCGTTTCGCAGTGTGATGCACTTTGGACGCAAGGGAAAGTTAGCCCCTCGTTACGTCGGACCGTATGAGATTGTTGAGAGGATTGGCCCTTTAGCGTATCGACTGTTGTTGCCATCAGAGTTGTCTTCTCTTCATGACGTCTTTCATGTTTCCATGTTGAGGAAGTATGAGCCAGATCCGTCTCATGTGCTTAGAACTGACGAGGTAGAGCTAGATCAGTCGTTGAGTTATCAAGAATATCCCTTGCAGATCCTTGGCATAAAAGAGAAACAGTTGAGGAATAAGACCATTCCGTTGGTAATGGTGCAGTGGAGCAAACATGGAAGGGAAGAAGCTACTTGGGAGCTGGAAGAAAAGATGCAGCGCGAGTGGCCGCATCTGTTTGAGTAGTTGTTGAGCTAAATTTCCAGTAGTTTGTAGCTTTTGATTGTATTTATTCCCTAGTTATTGTTATATTTTTGCTCAGTTATCTTGAACTCTTGGCCTTGTGTTGGGCGAGTTCTGTTTGTATCATGTTGTTGCTGTGTTGTTGTGCCAGAATTGTTGTTTGATTTTGGGGAAGAAATCCTTTTTAGTGGGGGAGAAATGTGAGACCTGAATTTGTTTAAGAGATTAATTGTTGGAATGTATCGGTTTTTAGAGATTTCTGGTGGTTTAGATCTTTGTTTGTAAGTTTGGTTTGAATTTTCGGGTCTGAAATAGCATGTGGAGCAATTCTGGGAGTTTTCGTATTTTTGAGGTTTTTGTGTGAAAGCTGGTTGATTTGTAAAAACCAGTCGTAGCGTTTATTTTGGCAACGTGAGATTCCAAAATGCCGTCGTTTGGAGAGATCTGGTAGCGCTTGTAATATCAGCTGTTGCCTTAGCATGAATTTGTATCGAGTTGGATACGGTGTCGTTTGAGTAAGTTGGAGTGACGTCGTTTTGGTTTAGTGCTAGTGTGAGATCTGATCGCGTGTGTGCCTGCTGGTTGTTCAGTCGAAGCAGATGTCAACACGGGTCAACATCACTGTAGCGTGAGAAGTAAATGTCGTCGTTTGGATGTTGCGGTCTGGTTTTCCAGCTGTGAGAGATTTGTCGTTACTGTAGCTTGCCAGCTGGTGGTGGTTACTGTAGCTTGCAGCTGGTATTGCGCGAGAGCTAGCGACTGGATGACGTCAGTTGTGCGATGCCATTTTGATTAGTTGCAACGCTGCGTTTTTTATGTTGCGGCTGGTACCAGCTTTTGGAGGAATTCCCGCGATGTTTAAACCAGTCGTAGGTAGTGTTCTACTACGTCGTTTTGTTTAGCGTGGGTTGAGAATTCAGCAGTTGGTTCTTTGCATCTGCTGGTTTGTTGGTGCCTACTGGTTATGTCGGTGGATAATTTAACCAGCTTTTGCGAGATGTATTTAAGGAAGACTTGGTCTTCGATTTCGAGCACCAGATTCCATACTTAGAATATTTTTCCCGATTGTGTTCTTCGCTTCGAACCCTAGGTTACTGTTCACAGTAGCTTTTCTCAGTTCATGGGCGAGGCAACGGCAGGTTGAGTTGTTTGATGCATCTGGTATTCGGGTGTTGTATCACGGCGAGTGGCTCATTACCACACTGTGAACACACCCCGTGGCCACTGTTGTTGCAGATTCATGGAGCTGTGCTTGAGTTCCTTAGCTCCCTTATTGGTTGAGTCTTCCGTTGTTACCGGTGTCTCATGCATAGCATTCTGTATTTTATCTTATGCATTCTTTTAGCTATTTCTGTTCTCTCCGTACTGGGGTTTGACCCCATGTCCCTCTGGGGCTTGGTTTGTTTCCTTGTTTGTGTTGTTTTTAGGGAACCCAGGTTTTGCAGTTGGTTGTGGTTATAACCCAGCTGGTGGTGCCTCAGGAGGTGGTTAGCGTGTCCCAGTTGCGTATAGCATATTTATATATATATGTATCAGTTAGCCAGGGGTATGCCCTGTGCTTCGTTATTGTATCCAGTAGTTGGAGTCTGATACATATTCTGGTGGTTGTATGCTATACTGTTATTGTTGTTGTGATTTTCGTAAACTGGGTTTCTATTTTGAGTATCATGTTATTTTAAATTATATTGTTTTAAATCGTCAGGCCAAAAGCGAAAATTTTACCCGCTTTTTGATAGCTTCCGCATGTGTTTGTATGATTTTACTCTGTTTAGAGCACGAGGCCTGACACTTTTGAAGATGGTGGAGATGATATCAAAGATATTGATGACCGAAGATTTGTAAAACTGGAAGCTAATGTAATAGGATTGCATTGCATACTGCATTTCACCTAGGACTGGACCTAGGCCCGTGATTGGCAACCACGCACCGCATAGCTCTCGCTATCGATCATCCCAAATTTTATATATGCGATATTTGTTTGTTGAATCCGCGTTTTAAATTGTGATTTAAAATTAATGAGACCGAATTTCAAAATTAAAATCCCTCATTTTGTATACGATTTAAAATAAATATCAAGATTAAAAGTTTTTTGATTGCTTATTCGATAAGATCGTGGAACTAAGGGAATTTAAATTTGTTTAAATTTTCCTACCTTCCATCAACAATGAGTGTACGTCGATGCTACCCGCATACATGGCCCGACTCATATTATTGAGGGGGTTATGTATGCCGGAAAGCTGTACACGTCATTGACACTCGCTGTGAGTTGGTTGGAACTCCCTTTAACGTTGGCTCATATTATTGGGGACGTTAAGGGGACCGTCCTTCACAACTCGACATTGATGGGTCATCTTGACACGTGGTAGTAATCGACGTCATATTATTGGGCCCTTACTGGACGTGAGGTAAATACATGGAGATCTTGACACGTGGTAGTAATCGACGTCATATTATTGGGCCCTTACTGGACGTGAGGTAAATACATGGAGGTTGCACCGGTTGCAATTGGGCTCTACCTTTTAAGGGTCATGGTTGGCTGATATTATTCGGGACCATGATCGCTTGATTGGACTCTGTGTACCCACTAAGGAAACTTGCTTTCTCGATTTCATTAGAGGGTGGTGAAATCGCAAAAATAGTGGGAGGGTAATTCATAAAACTAAATGACCTTGTTTTATGTCTTAGAGTTTTTCATATATAGTTAGTAATGCATGTCTGTTTTTCCTTTCAGTATAAACTGCTTATATAATGTCTTCGATCAAAAATCCACTTGCTGCTATACTGGATAGCAACAAGTTCACTGGTCTGAACTACCAAGACTGGCTTCGAAACCTCAATATTGTATTGGCTTCGAAGAAACTTCTCTACACGTTAGAGAAGAGCCCTCCGAAGGAAGCTCCCGCCGACATCAGCCCTGAGGAGCTGATAAATCTGAACAAATGGTGGGATGACGAGCTTAAGACTAGATGCTATGTGATGGAATCGATGTCTAACGAAATGCAGCGGCGTTTCGAGAAGACGGTGTATGCTACTGACATACACCTTCATCTCAAAGAACTGTATGGGGAGAACTCTCGGACTGATAGGTTCACTACTGTCAAGGAGCTTATGACGAGCCGCATGCGCGATGGGACTTCGGTCCACGAGCATGGGATTCGTATGATTGGCCTCATTGAAAAGCTAGTGGGCCTCGATATCACACTTCCACATGAGCTGTCTGTGGATCTGCTTCTCCTCTCACTCCCTGCTACATTCGACCCCTTTGTGGTCAACTTTAACATGAACAAACTGGAAGTCACCCTTGAAGAGGTGGTGACATGCTTGTAGTGTTCGAGGGGACCATAAAGAAGGACAAGCCTGTGACACCTGAATTTGTATAAGAGATTTATTTGTTGGAATGTTTCGGTTTTTATAGATTTTGGTGGTTTAGATCTCTGTTTGTAAGTTTGGTTTGCATTTTCGGGTCTGAAATAGCATGTGGAGCAATTCTGGGAGTTTTCGTGTTTTTGAGATTTTTGTGTGAAAGCTGGTTTTTGGGTGAAAGCTGGTTGATTTGTAAAAACCATTCGTAGCGTTTATTTTGGCAACGTGAAATTCCAAGACGCAGTCGTTTGGAGAGATCTGGTAGCGCTTGAAATACCAGTCGCTGGTTTAGTGTATTTGTATGAAGTTGGATATGGTGTCGTTTGAGTAAGTTGGAGCGACGTCGTTTTGGTGTAGCGCTAGTGTGAGATCTGATCACGTGTGTGAGTGCCTGCTGGTTGTCCAGTCGAAGCAGATGTCAACGCGGGTCAACATTCCTGTAGCGCGAGAAGAAAACGTCGTCGTTTGGATGTTGCGACTGGTTGTCCAGCTGCGAGAGATTTGTTCGCTAATGTAGCTTGCAGCTGGTATTGCGCGAGTGTTATCGACCAGATTTGATGACGTCAGCGGTGCGACGCCGCTTTGATTAGCTGCAACGCTGCGTTTTATATGTTGCGGCTGGTACCTGCTTTTGGAGATTTCCCGTGATGTTTAAACCAGTCGTCTGGTTGTCTAGCTTTTGGTTGAGAACCAGTCGTAGGTAGTGTTCTACGACGTCGTTTTGATTTGCATTGTTTGAGAATTCAGCAGCTGGTTTCTTTGCGTCTGCTGGTTGTATTTGTTTGAAGTATACCTGCTGGTTTAGTCGGTGGATGTTTTTAACCAGCTTTTGCGAGATGTATATAAGAAAGACTTGGTCTTCGATTTGAGATATCAGATCCCATACTTAGAATATTTTTCCCGATTGTGTTCTTCGCTTCGAACCCTAGGTTACTGTTCACAGTAGCTTTTCTCCGGCAATTCCCATCGTTTTCGGCCGTTGTTTGATACGTTCAAGGTAGCGTTGGACTCCTCTTGCGAAGCTCTATCGTTCCATACCACTTTTGGAGGCTGTGTTTGTCTAGTTGAGGAACGCGAAGTTGCTGCCCATTTGTGCGTTTTGTAGTGCAGGTAGAACTTCGTTCCCTTGTGATGAGATCTTGTTCCTAGCCTTGGTATAAGCTTCCAGTAAGTTGTTTTGGTAGTAATTGAGTTGGTTGAGCGTGGCTCCCAGCCGTGAGCTTCTGTAATTGGCCGTGAGTTTTGTGCAGCTTTTGAGATCTGTCTGTTGTGTATTTAGCAGGTTGCTATCCAGATCTCTCGGGCCTGTTTTGTAGTAATTGTTGCACAAAAGTTTAAGGTACGAATCTGAGTTGATGTAGCTTGGAATTGGCGTGAGATATTATGTGTGGCTGCTGGGATGTTTCGGTGAACCTATCTGTGTATTTCTTGCTGAGCATTGGTGTTTATGCTAGCTGTTTCATGTGAATTGCATACACGCATTCATTCACGCATATTTCAGATCCCTTATGTATCGTATTTAGCAGCCTTGTATCTTGTATTGCTGTTGTTGCTTCTTACCAGGATGCGAGGTCGAGCGGCAATACCGCACTCTCATCACCCTGCTGGGATCGTTAGCCACCATGCGCCGAGTGGTTAACTACCACAGTTCATGGGCGAGGCAACGACAGGTTGAGTTGTTTGATGCATCTGGTATTCGGGTGTTGTATCACGGCGAGTGGCTCATTACCACACTGTGAACACACCCCGTGGCCACTGTTGTTGCAGATTCTTGGAGCTGTGCTTGAGTTCCTTAGCTCCCTTGTTGGTTGAGCCCTCCGTTGTTATTCGGTGTCTCATGCATAGCATCTGCATTTTATCTTATGCATTCTTTTAGCTATTTCTGTTGCTCTCCGTACTGGGGTTTGACCCCATGTCCCTCTGGGGCTTGGTTTGTTTCCTTGTTTGTGTTGTTTTCAGGGAACCCAGGTTTTACAGCTGGTCGTGGTTTTAACCCAGCTGGTGGTGCCCCAGGAGGTGGTTAGCGTGTCCCAGTTGCGTATAGCATATTTATATATATATGTATCAGTTAGCCTAGGGGATGCCCTATGCTTCGTTATTGTATCCAGTAGTTGGAGTCTGATACAGGTTTTGGTTGTTGTATGCTATACTGTTGGTGGTTTTTACGTACTGGGATATATTTTGAGTATCGTTCTATTTTAAATTATATTGTTTTAAAACGTCAGGCCAAAAGCGAAAATTACCCGTATTTTGATAGCTTCCGCATGTGTTTGTATGATTTTACTCTATTTAGAGCACGAGGCCTAACATTTTTGGCATCAGAGCTTAAGCTGGGATAAGATCAATTTCTTTGATCACATTCGAGTCTAGGCACAGTGTTGTGTGTTACGTGTGCTTGGTTATGTGACTACGTGCTGCATATTTCTGTGCTATATGCTATCTATGCCGTATCTGTTCTGTTTTGCTTGATCCTGTTGAGTGTTTTCGTAGATGCCGCCTAGACGTCGTGGTAGAGGTAGGGTGCAGTTTGAGGAATCAGCAGGACAGAACGATGATAGGCGTAGTGCTTGTAGTCATACTCGTGCTAGTTATGAGGAGGAGGAAGTTGATGACTTGCCTCCCCCGGTGGAGAGGATGGATGTGGTGATCGCTCGGTTTCAGAGGATGAACCCTCCAGTCTTCAATGGTGATGAGTCCAGTGAGGATGCGGACTCGTGGCTCCGGAACGTCATCTTTCTTTTCGATCGATGTCCGTAATGATGAGATCCGTTTGAGTTTAGTGATTCTGCTGCTTAGGAAGGCCGCAGAGCGCTGGTGGCGAGGTGCTTCGAGTATCTTGTTAGAGACCGGTGTCGGGATCTCTTGGAGCAGTTTTTGCGAGACCTTCCGGTAGGAGTATGTACCGGAGTCTTATGTGAACGCCTGGGAGCGGGAGTTCGACCATCTGGAGCAGGGTTCCAAGACTGTTCGGGAGTACGCTAGGAAGTTCTCTTCTCTGTTGGCGTACGTTCCCCATGTTTCTGGCCGGGAGAGGGCCAAGCGGACTCGATTTCTTGAGGGCTTGAATGAAGAGTTGTATCAGATGGTTTTGACTAGTCAGCCAAGACTTACGCTGAGGCTGTGGATAGTGCCATTGACATTGAGGAAGGTTTGCGTAGCCGTCGTGCTCGTCGGCAACAGGCACCGCAGGGTGGTCGTCCTGCTATTCAGGGAGTGCAGTCTTCTCAGTCCTCCCAGTCAGCCTATCAGCCCCAGCAGCAGCAGCAGCCACAGGTGGCTCAGCAGTCTGGCCGTCAGAGGTTTCGACCCCGAGGTCAGCAGTTCAAGAAGAAGTCGGGTTCTGGATCTTCTGGTTCGGGCAGCTCGAGTAGCAGTGGTTCTTGGGCTGAGTTTTGCGGCTTTTGCGGTAGAAAGAATCCGTCCATGCAGTGTGTTGGTGTGCAGGGTTCCTGCAACCTTTGTGGTCAGTACGGGCATTTTGCGAGAGTGTGTCCGTCAGCTAGATCACAGCAGACCGCGGCCCAGCCTCAGGGTCGTGGAGGTCAGTCTAGGGGTCGTTCTCAGCAGTTTCAGCAGCCCCGTTTGGGTGAGACTCAGTTTAGGCCTTTTCAGAAGACTGGCCCTTCGCGCTTTGGGCAGTCGTCTCAACCTTTCTTCTCAGGACCCCAGCATGCTCAGGTTAACGCCATTACGAGGGAGCAGGCCGAGGAGACACCGAGCCGGGTGATTGGAGGTACATGTCTTGTCTTTGACTTTCCTGCTCGTGTGTTGTTTGACACCGATGCATCGCATTCGTTTATTTCTGATTCGTTTGTTGTTGAGCATGGTCTGTGTACCATTTCGTTGCGCGATGCCGTTTCTGTTTCTACCCCTGGTGGTGTGAGCCTGTTCTCTCAGGAGGTTTTGTTGGATGGCGTGTTACGTTTTGGTGAGCATGTCATGTTAGCGAACTTGATCCTTTTGATGCTTTGGGATTTCGATTGCATAGTTGGGATGGATGTGTTGTCCAACTATAGGGCCTCCGTGGACTGTTTCCATGGGATTGTGAGTTTTAGGCCTATGTCTGGCGAGAAGTGGGACTTCTACGGCCAGTATTCTAGATCGAAGATCCCGTTGGTCTCAGCGATGGAGATGTTTAACTTGTTGTCTTTGGGGAATGCTGGCTTTATGATTTACTCTTTGGATGCGTCTTCTTCTTCCCGCGTTCAGCTTAGTGACGTTCTCGTGGTGTGACATTTCCCGGATGTGTTCCCGGAGGAGATTCCTGGTTTTCCTCCGAGGCGGGAGATCGACTTCAGCATAGAGATGATGCCTGGCATAGCTCCGATTTCGCGTGCTCCTTATCGTCTGGCGCCTGCGGAGTTGAGAGAACTCAAGGTGCAGTTAGATGATTTGCTGGAGAAAGGTTTTATTCGTCCTAGTATGTCACCGTGGGGAGCGCCCATACTGTTTGTAAAGAAGAAGGATGGCTCAATGCGGATGTGCATTGATTTTCGCCAATTGAATAAAGCCACTGTCAATAACAAGTACCTGTTGCCGAGAATCGATGATCTGTTTGATCAGTTGCAAGGTTCTGCGGTGTATTCAAAGATTGATCTTCGTTCCGGGTACCATCAGCTGAGAGTGAGAGATCAGGATGTCGTGAAGACTGCGTTTCATACGAGGTACGGACACTTTGAGTTTTTAGTGATGCCGTTTGGTTTCCAACGCGCCTGCAGTCTTTATGGATTTGATGAACCGAGTTTTCCACGAGTTTATCGATCAGTTTGTGATCGTGTTCATCGACGACATCTTAGTCTATTCGAAGACTCCTTTGGAGCACAAGGAGTATTTGCGTATTGTCCTTCAGACGCTGAGAGACCAGCAATTGTATGCAAAGTTTTCCAAGTGAGTTCTGATTGGATCACGTCGTATTCTTGGGACATGTGATTTCAGCCGAGGGGATTTCGGTGGATCCTAGCAAGGTTGATGCTGTTCTGAACTGGGAGCATCCCAGGAATGTTTCCGAGATTCGCAGTTTCTTGGGTCTGGCTGGCTATTATCGTCGCTTCATTGAGGGATTCTCAAGTATAGCAAAGCCGATGACTCAATTAACGCAGAAAGACAAGAGATTTGTATGGACTGAGCAGTGCGAGAATTCTTTTCAGCTGCTCAAGGAAAAGTTGACTACTGCGCCTGTGTTGGCTCTGCCGTCCGGTTTCAGGTGGTTTTGTTGTTTGTTCTGACGCTTCGCTCAATGGATTGGGTTGTGTGTTGATGCAGAATGGTCGAGTCATTGCGTATGCCTCGCGGCAGTTGAAACCGCATGAGACTCGTTACCCCATCCATGATTTGGAGTTAGCAGCGTGGTCTTTGCGTTAAAGATCTGGAGTCAATACTTGTATGGCGAGCAGTTTGTGGTGTACTCCGACCAAAAAGTTTGCAGTATCTGTTTTAGCAGCCTGACCTGAATATGAGACAGCGACGATGGATGGAGCTGTTAAAGGACTTTGATTGTGAGATTAAGTACCAGCCTGGAAAGTCGAACATGGTGGCCGATTCTTTGAGAACGAAGGCTAGTGAGATGCCTGCGTCTTTGTACATCTCTAAGGATCAGGAGCATCTTAACACTACGGGTTGGAGATTTTACCCGGCTGAGGATTGTGTGGTGGTTTCTTCTTTCCAAGTGGAGCCACAGATTGTTTCTACCATTAGAGCAGCTCAAAGGACTGATCCGTCTATCCACGAGTTGAAGTTGAAGGTCAGGACTGGCGAACTTGAGGATTATTCTGTCTCTTTCGACGGTTGTTTGCGTTTCTGGGGCAGGTTGGTTGTGCCCAATTTGATTGATTTGAAGGAGGAGATCCTTCGGGAAGCGCACTGTAGCAGACACAGTGTTCATACTGGTGCACGGAAGATGTACCATGCTTTGAAGCCGCACTTTTGGTGGGCTGGCCTAAAGAGCGACGTTGCTGGTTTTGTTGCTCGTTGCTTGAATTGTCAAATGGTTAAGGCCGAAAGGATGAGACCTGGTGGTCTGTTGCAGAGTTTGGAAGTGCCCCAATGGAATTGGGAGCACAT